>MU225388.1:930753-981613 GCA_018584345.1 Thuja plicata
GGCATACACACAAGGAATGCTGGAAAAAGAACAACAAGGCATGGACTCAGAAAGAAATTGATAAAAGCTACAAACCAACCAGAGAGGGTAACTCATATGTTTGGGACTATAACACATGGGTAAATTGTACAACATGTGGAAGGTATGGTCATATTGCTGCCAACTTTATGAGAAAGTGGACCAGAAGGTCAAGAGGATGGTCCAATCCAGGTATGGCATGTTTACATTGTCATAAGGTTGGACATGTGATAAAATATTGCAAAGACTGACTGACAGATACAAATACACATCCCAATGGAAATACGATTGATGACATCAAAAGAATGAGAAACAAGATGTGGGTAAAAGCCTCAAACACTGAAGGTGCTAGTACAAGCAATGCAAATGGTGACACCCCATCCATTGGGTCTGGTGACATAACTACATCTAACTAGATTGCACAAGTAAGTATGGAACTGCATTACCACAAGTTTTATTATGCATCAGTTCCATTACACATAGTTCATATTGTTATATAGGCATGAATAAAGATGCAATATATTGTTACTTGATAATCTACTGTAAAGAAACCATCAGTTATTGGGCACAATCTGCATCGGTGAACACACACAGAAAATACATGCAATACTTACCGAAATGTATCGGTTATTACATAAGTTGTGTGTAACCCGACGAGTATTGGTATACACTGAATCTACAAAAGTTGTCGCAATATCATCGACGATCATTGGTGAAGTCTCCAACACCGCTAAGCTACCCCGACACTTTGCAAAGACACCGAAGGAGTTATGAATGTATTTATCGATGGAGGTAGTCTTCATAAATTAACAAATTTGGTAAGAATTAATGACAACTTAGGGCACCAAAAAGTATAAAATCCTGACGGGTAAGCTCATTTTCGCACCCGCAATTTTTGAGATGAGCAGAGCGATTTCGAGCAAGTTTGAGAAGCGATCCAATAGAAGTCATTCACTGAGCATATAGATTCGAAGGAGATCATAGACATTCAGTAAGTTCATTCACTCACCTATAAGCACTATTTTGATTTACAGAAAAGCCCTAAAATCTTGAAAATGATGGCATCGACATCTAGGGTAGAGAAACTTAAGGACGACAAGAAGAAACTGTTTAAGCTTGTTAGAAGAGGGGCATGTGTTGAACCAAAATATAAGTTACATCTTGAGATAACCTCTCAACTAGATGATTCTGGAGCATTCTCCTGAATCCCAGCTAGGGTTTTATTGATCGAGGACATTAGGTCTTATATACACTACAAGATCTCCAAGATAGGAGATCTAGACCTAGACAATGCCTATAAGGCACTTTGTGATGATGGTGGCAAGCTCAAAGAAGAGCATAAACATTTAGAAGTGAAAGGTTTGACAAATGCACTTCATTTCTTGAAGGTTTTTAAAATAGAATGGATTAAGATTGTTCTAAGAAGAGTACATAATAACACTATGTGGTTGAACAAACCAAAGGCTATAACAAAAGATGTTATACATGCAGTGACAGGCTATCCAACAACCGACAAACCTTAGGCTCACAAACATCCTTCTCTTGCAGAAGTGGAAAAGTTAACCGGTGCTAAATCAGATAAGAGGGCACTGAAGGTAAACACTATCACCGACGTAGAGCTAAAATTTGGTGCTTGCATAGTTGGATATAAGATATTTCAAGCTAGTAGAATGAACAGTATATCTAGCACAACAATGAGAACAACCTACAAAATCATCAAACTGGGGAAGAAGATGGATCTAACAGAGATCCTATTGCATCAATTTGAGAAAAACATGTACACCATAAGGTCTTCACGGACAAACACATGTAAGTTTTTGATTACGGTAAAAACAGGTTTTGAAGGGGCCCCAAAATCCTTTAACAAAAGAGAAGAGAGATAGGCATGAAGACCCAAAGAACAACAAGCTACCCCAAGGAGAGGAGTAGGCTACAAAGGGACAACTCCCAGATTTAACAAAAAGCACCTATAAAGCAAAAATCAAAAAAGACACTGGAAGAAAAATAGAGAAAGAAAGCCATCTGCATCGAGGTCAAGACATAGTATTCAAGAAGCTCTCGGATTCCTCCAACTGAGTCTGCATGGTCTTCACATTGTCTTTCAACCTTTGAATATCCTAATCATCAACCTTCTGCTTCTTTGACCTAGTACGAGTACCAGGTCCCATCTGATGGGTAGGTTCAGTGAGGTCAATGGTATCTTTGTTTCCTTCCAGCATTTTACTCAGAGTATTCAAGTTCTCCAGAGTAGACTTCATACCTGTGTTCACCAGACTAAGAAAATGTTTTAACATTTCCTCATTCCCGCTTGTCTTCTCCTGGATAGGTATCATAGCTATCTCGATTGCTTTTTTAATTTTATCATCCATATCAGAACCGTAATCAAACACATGTAAGTTTGGTTCCCTCATATTATGTATATTCTTCTACTTTGAAGAGTAATTTCCTTCAATTGGAAAAGTAGCATGGGACACAAGTAGACCGGTAACCATGTAGATTAGTGAATTCATTGAATCACTAGGTACATATTTTGACAACGTAATGCATGAGTACTTTAAGACAATTAAGGATATGCTACAAGCAAGGAGTAGAATTCCTAAAAGTATGATTGAGGAATACAAAGAAGATATTTGTTTTATGGTGGATACAGACTTCACCTACATTCAAGTTGTAGTTCCTAGGAAATCATGGCTTGAAAAGCTTAATTATGAAATTAAAACTGGGTTAGCAACATAAGCAATAAACGCATTATTGAATGAACCCATTGACAATAAACAAGTGAGGTTTGGTACCTATGAGGAAGCCAAATAGGATATTAAATCAAAACTTGTTGTCAAGAAGGCTATAAAGTAGTCTAAGAGGATGGTGAAAAACATAAAGAAGACCTTGAACATATCTTCTGATGGAGAAGAAGAAGAATAGGGTAAGGAGGAAGAACAGAGTAAGGAGGAAGACATCGAGGAATAACTTCCCATTGGTGAAACAGAAGAGCAACAAGAATTAGAGGAAGAGAAATCTGATTCACCTCCTCCTCCTCCTCCTCCATCTAAAAAGGCTAGAACTAGAAGCCAAACAACTCAAGATGCTATTCCCTCTCCCATGGTTAAAGGGACGGTGTACAAAAGGAAAGCTGCACCCCAAAAATCTAAACTAACAGCTAGGGCATCTGCCAAAATAAGGAAGTATGTTTAGACTGATGAAGAACTAGAAGATTTAGCAATGGATGAACCTAACACTGTCAGACTAGCCAAGGAAAAAGCAAGGGTTACATCACTATCTGATAACATTGATGATGTATGTAAGTACATTTTTGAAGCTGCATCTATTAGACATCCAAAAATTAAGAAATGGTTACAATGGGATATAGTAGACCAAGATAAGATAGAAGATGCACTGATTGCAAAAATGTGCAAACACTATTATGTTCCTATGCAATACCATTCACAAGATGTTCCACAAGAGCTATTAGATAAGATTTCTTCTAGATTCACTTATGCACTTCACGAAGAGAAAAGGATTAGAGAAAGAGTATTGGTTTCTCTTATGCCTCAATCCCCAAATTAAGAAATCAATGAATTCATGGAGAAATATACAAAGAGATTCTCACCAAAAATGAGAGCCTACAAATTTCTTCAAGAAAAACTCATTGAGCTGGAAGCAGACACTCATAAGATATGGAGTGAGATATTAAAACCTGCAGAAGAAAGCAGTCCTGAAAAGGAAATTATCAACAGAATAGGTAACCCAACAATTGAGTTGGAGAATGAAGAAGTATAGGTCACAGGCCAGAAACAAATAGATATTATAGATGAGGATTGGTCAAAAGATGGCCAACATGATCCAGTACTAGACAGTCCCATCCACATAAAATTGGAGGATGAAGAAGTTTCCAAAGAAGAACTAACAATCAAAGGTAACTTAGATGTGGATATAAATGATGACTCATGGTTAGACAACATTGTTGACACCATAACAGGAAAAGACCCTGCAAAAAATATGAAAAAAGATGAAGATATCAATGCTACAAGTGTTAATACCAACGAACAGGACAAAGCTATTGACACTGCAACTATCAATATGCCTACAAATATGAATATATTGATAGATGCTATCGATATATAGTCTATCCAGGACAAATCATCCAAGAAAGATGATGATATACTTAAGGATATGGGTACAAATGAAAATCAAGGTGCATCTAATACTCCAAAGGATACCGACAAAGAAATGAAGGATGACACCGATGAGCAGAAAGATACATCAAAGGAACAACAGCAAGAGGCAGAGAAAACAATAGAGGATACCTCAAAGTAGGTTGAAGAGCAAGAAAAGAATGAGAAAGTAGAGAAAAATGAGGAATTAAAACAAAAGGAAGATTCATCTATTAAAATACCCAAGGAACGTGAGGAGACGTCTTCACCAAACTGGCCAGTGATTACAGAATAGGTACAAAAGGATGCCTCAACCTCTATACACTCACCAACAAAATCTACATAGTCACAGGCCTTGCAAATGGTAGTACATCAATCTACCACCCAGCCAAAGAAGAAGAAGAAGAAAATAGTAAAGGACATATTGGCTGTAACACTTGATGAGGTCATTAAAGTTCCAAACTGGGACATTACCACTTTGGATAGTGACAAAATTCAAGAGTTTGGAGTGCTTTGTCAAAGGAAAGCCATATAGAGGAAGATGATCAAAGAACATAGAGAAAACATAGCACTTGATAAGGCTAAGGAAATACTCCAATAACTGGTTCCTGAAGTGAAAATTGATAAAAATACTTCAATTAAGGAACAAATTGTTGTTCTTACCGACGCTATCACAGAACAAGGAATAGAGGCCGACCAAGCAATGGAAGAGCAAGAAAAGAAGAAATATCAATTCAAGTTAATTGATAAGATAAGCCAAGAAGTGGCATTGAATAAGGTCAAGCTCTCCGAACTTAGTGATGAAATAGAGCCAATGAATGCTGAGGCAATAACCTTAGTTCAAAAGATGTGCACACTTGAAAAATTTGCAAAGGAGAACAGTGACAAACTTGCAGAAATTGATACAAATGTCACTAAGAGTGCACAGAGCCTAACCTCACATGCTGACAACATAAAGGCACATCATGACACAGTCATTGAGGCAAATAGGCTAAGGCAGGAAATATGGGATGCTGAGACCCAATTCAGAGGTGAGATCACAGAACTACTAGCACATATCTTACCAAATCTCACAATACTTTAGAAACATATTTCCAAAGCTAGAAATCTAATAGAAACCCCGAAGATGACTGTAGTAGACAACATCTATGATATTCATGTAAGGATTTCACTAGAGCACATGGCTCTAGAAATGCTAAAGGAAAAATGGGAGAAGATGATGGAGGAAGTCAAGTCCTCACATTCCCACCTTTTTGGAAAGTTGTAAGTACCTTTGTCCTTAGAATCAAAAAAGGAGGAAAGGCAATGTATATAGTTATGTACAATAGAAATATCCAGACAATACATATATCAGGAAAAGAAAAAGATAAACGATATATATATACTTACACTTACCAACATATACATAGGGGGAGTCATTCAAATGACTAAGGCAAAAGTATACACAGGTGCACATACTAATACCCTCGGTATGTTTCACATATCATGTTTTTGATACTAATGTCAAAGGGGGAGATTGATGACATTATTTTTCCATTAGTATACTCAGAGAAAAACACAGACAGAAAGCATCACTGGCGAACCAAAAACAGTACCGGTGAAATGCAAGCATACCCGACAGAACAAAGATTTTTGAGAAAAATCTAAGTATAAAATTGACAAGCATCACCGGCGAAGACAATCATCACCAGCGACATAGTTTCCAGAACAACCTGACAGGAACAGACAAGCATACCTGACGACATGTTCAAGAAAGGAACACCAATGACCAAGAACACCGACCATCAAAACCGACAGTCAGAAAAGCCACAAATTGTGGATCTGAGTTTTTACACGGTGGATAAAGCAAAGTTATTCTATTTATAGAATTTTTATTTGCTTTTTTTGGTCATGCAAGCTTTATGTAAAAGCTTTAAAGCATCCTAATGGATCTAAAGCATATCTAACTACAGATTAAGATCAAGTTTTATATCTTGAATCTAGAGTTAACTTTTGAATGCATGAATCAAGAATTGAACCTAAGATAATATAAATAGATGTTCATACTCAATTGTGAGAACATGAATTATTTATCATTGATAGCCATGAAGAGCATCTAAGGAGCAGAAGGCAAAATTCATGCAAAGAGCAGAAACATAATACATCAGTTATCAAGAACACATAGAGGCTACTGAAGAGCATATAAAGGTAATACTCAATCATGGAAGGATGATTAATAGTATTTTTGGAGCTTTATAGGATCTGTTATCAGCAATTGTAGATTGCATATTCCATTAGATCAAAGACCTATGTAGTTGCATTCTAACAAGTGCATCACATCTAAAATCCTTTTGTAGAAGGTGGACTTAACCGTCCTTTGTAAATCTCTTAACAAAGTGCACACTTAACAGTGTTGTTGAAAGCTTCAAATGAAGTAGATCTTAATAGGTCTCTACTATAATACTCCTAACAGGGTAGGTCATTAGAAGTGACCAAATTGTAAGCCTTAACCGACTCTTCTTATCTGCAGATAGTGAAGTTTTGTGGGTAACAATCCCCACCATAGTTTTTACTTCCTAATAGAAGTTTTCTGTGATATCATATCTTGTGTCATGTGTTATCTAAATGTTTCTATTATTGTTACATATCAAAAGAATGTATGATATGATTTCATATGCATAAAGAAAGATGAATAGATAGATAAGTTAAATTACAAATTGATGACTAAGGGTTAATGGGCTAACCAAGAAAAGTTTTAGAGGTACTGATTCACCCCTCCGCTCTCAGTACAAATTATCTCAATATAATTCCAATAGTCTTTTCTTCCTTCTTTGATCTCCACATGTCATTATTACCCCCATAATTATAGAATCTTCTTTGAGGTGGAAGATTGGGAACAACCTTTTGTGGGGTGTGTTAAATATGATATGTTGGAAAAAATTTTCTTTTGTGATCGTCCCCACATTCTCTGGGGTATAAAGAGGATCATTGGCCATGACATCCTTTTCCCATTTGGTAAACGTATCATCTACCCATCTCAAATTCTGTCAATTTTTTTGTCAAATGTTTGTGATCTTTTGTAATATCCATTCCGTTTGGGTCTAATTGCTTCATGACACGTGAAGCTAGAGATTCTTGGGGTAAATAAACTTGCTAGGGCTCTATAGAAATATGATTTATGGGGTGGTGTCAGTCTTATTGGTGGTCTTTTTCATCACCACTCGACCCTTAACCACCATGGTGTGTATATAGTCCTTGAAAGTATCAAAAAGGGTCTCGAGCGATAGTCCTTTAGGCCTATTAAAATGGACCTCCAACAGTTTAACGGTTCTCTCACAAAATAATGTGTAACTAGTGTGCATCAAGTTGTTTTTTCCATCCTCAACCTCATCGAGTTTGACCCCTCTGCTTCTGTTAAGGAATCCTCTGCTTCTGTTAGACCTACTTCTGCACCCTCACATTCCTGAGGTGGTTTTTAATTCCATCCTAGACCTTAATCTGAATCTTGGCTTGGGTGGTGAATCTCCTCTTGTTGTGGGTGGTGACACTGCTCTATTTTTTATGGAAGGTTAATGGCTTTTGCAGGGATATTTTTTATTCTATTTTGTAGGAATGCTTCCTTGCGGGTTTCTTTGGATTCATCCCTCTGTGCAGTTGGTAGTTTTGTATTGTGTAAAGGGTACCATGTTGTATAGTTATTTTCTTCTGTAGGTTTGTCTCCATGGTGGTCTATCGATAGGCAGTGGTTTTTTTGGTTCTTCCAATCTGTGGGCTATCACTTTTTGATGTCAATTTTTGTAATACACCTCAAGGATTTTTGTTTGCCTATGAGCCTATGTAACTGATGCAGATCTATTTTCCTATTGGCTAATGTACTGCCTAAGGGCTTATGCTATAGTTTAGGATTAGGGCTTCGTAGTGGGATCCTCATACTTTTGGTTGTATCTAGCTATGGCTAGCAGGGGTTGGTGTATTTTCAAAATTCTTCATTTTTATGTATATGAGCAATGGTCAGAGTTTTTATTTCTAGTTCTTTTCTCTGGGATCTCTTTGAACTAGTTTATAATAATATTAATATATCAAGTGGCTCTGCAACCTTTTTTTTTTTAAATCTGAAAAAAAATTTGTTATCTCTTTCTTCTCATTTGTATGTATCATTAGTATAATTGTAAGATAAGTTGATTGTTGCTATGAAAGATTCAAGTTCTACAAAATCACGATCCATCAAATCATACTTGTACTAGTGTTGCCTCTTTATTTTATTATACCAACATAATTGAAGCTCAATGCCTTCTAGCTTATCCAAAAGGTTAATGTCATTATGGTAATCAAATGTCCTATTACCATCATTCCTTTGTATTCTTTGAACCCTTCCCATGTACTAGGTTCCACAAGAAACACCTTGTCTTGTACTTCAACAAAGACCTTTTATTGTAGTGTGTTCAGTGGGAGATATTGAATTACTCTCAAAAAACACCTCGCAATCTGATCCAATACCAAAGCTAATTGAAACACCCTTTTGTGGGGCCCTCTCATCTCGCCTAAAGTAGACTTCACTCCTCACTTTAGTTAACCTATCTTTGGACAGCACCAAATTTCTATTCAACTGACTAATCAAACAAGCTTTGAACATACCCTTACCATCAAGGTCTACAACTAGTTTTATATTTTTTTTTACATTTTTATCAACATAATCTAACATTCAACCAACTCATGCCTCCAGTGAATTTCCATTATTTTCAATTCACCATGATTTTGTACCACTAAAGACATAGATTGGAATGTAGAGTTGGAATGAGTTCGTGTGGATTCATTGACTACTTCATCCATAGCTTAAAATATTAGATAATTTTGGTCCTTTACCCATGGTTTAACCCACCAAGAAGATTGCGAGGGATTCTCTGGTTGCATGTAAAGAGTTGATAAAATATCTTATGCATCCTTCAATCTCATCTTGAGGGCTTCTATAATTTTATTATCTATAGATATTGAATCATATTATGATAATATGTTAACATTATGTATCCTTTCTTGGTGCAATCTATTCTAGATACTTTCTTCCTTATGAGATTTATTAAAGTGAATCCCTTGGCCGGGATTTGATTCTTCTTCTACAACTCTATTAAGGGTTCCAAAAATGTGAAGCAAGTCAATGAAATCATAGGCCCTTTATGCTCCAACCATCCCACCCATTTTTCTAAATAAGTTGTCACATACATCCAACCGAGTCAGGTGAAAAACACATGGCAAGTGAGAGTATTGATCTCGAAACAATCTCAACAACAAAACTACAAAGTGGCAAGAAATTTTGACACCTTGATATGCCTCTCTACTGATGAAATTTATGTTGACATTATTGTTAGATTCTTTTCATAGCTAACATAACCATAATGTGAATAAATGATGAACTCGTGAAGCATTTCACACTCTCTCCCAAATAGTCAAACTCTGAGACATAAAGATGTCAATGTAGTAAAAAATAATCGTTAGATATGTCTATGTGCCTAGTGTCCTCTCTACCCTTCCACTAGATGTACATCTCATCTCTTTCAAACACCTCTGGACATGCCTTGAAGCAATGTGTTGTGTTGAACCCCAATTATGTTGATCTATCCTCTCTATATCTTCATTTTTAAGCTTGTGATCAGCCACTTTAAAAGTGTTCTAAACTATCCTAAAATGATTAAAACTTATCAAATATTCTCCTAAAATCAAATCTTGTCGACCACTAAATAAAGGATTCAATATCTTTTTGTCATTGTGGATGTATTCCTGGTCATACAATCTTGTTACATGGTTTTTTTTGTATGACCCTCTTAGTCTCCACCCTTCCCAAGGAATCTAATATAGAATACCTTCTGTTGAATACTAGTCCATCAACATAAGTTGTCTTCTTGTACTATCCACATAAGAGGAATGACCAACAATAGGCCCCAAATTATTCTCCACGTGTCTCTTCCACAAAAATGCTATTTTTTTCCCATTGTCAACGAATGAAATTTGCATTGAACCTATTGTATATTGGATGAGAAACCAAAAACAAATGAGGAATCTTTTCATGTAAATGGTTTGCAATAATAACACGTGCATATTGGCCAATAACATTGTTTTTGAAAAAATCTATTATGATATCATAACCTGCAACTCTCTCACCAACTATCATCAAGAAATGTGATTGACATTGATGTTATTCTTTATTACCACAAAAACCAACCAATGTATCACTTTTTTCTACCCACCTAACATAATTTTATTGGAGTTGATGAAAACTCAACCCTACAGCTCCCAAGAATCACCTACATGCAAACCTGTCAAGAAAGAGAGAAGCAAAAGCTATGGAGGCCAAAAAATAATAGATTGATGAAAGAGGAAACATATTGTGCTAACAAGGGAGAGAAAACCTTCAATATGATATCCATGGATAATTAATAATTTACAAAGAGGAAATCCTTATAAAAGGATACTGAAACCCTAAAGGGGAAAGATCTAGGTTGCATGATAATAATTAATAAAAGAATTAATTTTTATATGCCTAAAGTTTATCTTAAGTAAACTAGAGATAATAAGTGTCTTAATAATTAAATCAAATGATTTAATTAATAAGTGAATTAACTTATTACTCTAACACCCCCCTTAAGATAAACTTAGGGAGTAGCTAAAACCTAGAAACAACTACTGAAAGCAGGAAATGGGTCCTGACAACATGGCCTGATCAGGTACCCAAGTACAAAAAATCTCTGTAAAGAGGAGAAAAGGAGAAAAACCAGTGGTAAAAACCTCTCTCCAAAAAGAGATGAAGCCTAGTGAAGGACTGAAGAAGCATCCAAACTAGAGAATGTTCTAGAAAATATGAACAAAGGATGAACATGAAGAACACCACTGAAGCATGAAGTTGCAAACACTGTCAAAGAATAACTATTGGAACCTCCACTGTAATAAAACATGATCAGGTAGACAAGACTGTAATCTGCATGAGTACCCTCAAATGACACTACTCAAGTCAGGATGGTAAATAAAGGCAAACATCAAAACTCGAAGATACAGATGGAAAAAACACCAAAATGTAAAGAGTTGACCGAAAGATGGAAGGATGCCTCCAAAATATGAATGAAAGAGTGTCCATATGGTAAGTGACCCATCTCACTGAAATGCATAGGTACCCAACCACTGCATCCACCTCGTACATAGGAACAAATACTGAATACATAGCTCACTCCATTGAACCAAGGAAGAATTAAAACCAACAAGAGATACCCCCATAATGACGAGTAGGGAGAGGCATGACATGTACATTGAAACAAACTGCCAAGAATAATTGCATGACTAAGAACCAAGAACATAGAAAGTGCAGAAGAAAGTACAAACACATATAAATGATGGTGTTGTGGAAGGATAACTCTCTTGACACACATCATGAGGGTAATGTCATGGAAGGAACACTATCATGACAAAGGTAGATGGAAAATAAATCAAACACCAAACCCCCTCATCACATTTTATAATGTAGTGCAAGTACAAATAGACACAAAAATGTGCAAGATCCCAAGTATGCAACAAAATACACTTAATCTCAGTGTGTTTGCAAAAAAAGAAATGTTATAGAAATAGATGTCTTCAATGCTCAAGAATGACAAAAAGTTGTAAGATCATGAGTAACAACTAAAAATGAGTCATCCCATGCAAGTAAAATGATCCCAGGACCTGAAACATCCAAGATATTCACCAGATTGCAAAAATGCAAAAAACTGAATAAAATGTGCCTAGAGAAGATTATGGAGATAACACCCATACCACAGTAAAGATCCCAGAACCAGTTTTCCAATTATATGTGAAAGTCAAAAAATGGAGCCCAAATGAGCAAGATATAGCTCCTAGAGTGCAAAAGGGAACCCTGGCTTTGACTGGAAAGTAACCCTGTGAAATGGAAAAATCATATAAGAAAACCTACAAAATCAGATCAGGCTCGGAACCAGCTTTCTAACAATATCTTTTTTTCCCAAAAATGCCTTTGTTTGCTCAAGATATGAGGACAAAACCGAAGAGGGCTCTAAAAAAAGAACTCCGAGTGATCTTGGCTAAAGTTGGTGAAGCTCGACTAAATCTGGCGATACCGCTAAATATGGCGGGACTGCCAAAATTGGCAGAAAAAAATAATTTTTTTGGATTTTTTTTCAAAATATATATTTTCTTCACCGCCTCCAAAAATGTGCCCAGAAAAAGGGTTGTACAACAACATTTTTATTTTTATTTGCGTCAGAATGCATCTGTGTCCAAATTGGATGTGTCTTATATGAAAATAGGGGTTTTTGGACCTTTTGAGCACAACTGTGAGGTTCATTTGAGCCCAAAGTGCTCTAAAAACAAAATCCCCCCAGATCCACAAAAATCTAAAATAGAAAACCTCTTGAATAACATAGATCTGAAGAACAAGGCCAAATATCTCATGAAGAGAATATGTGCATGAAGATTTGGAGCTCTGATAACATATTGCAGTTGATGAAAACTCAACCCTACAACTCCCAAGAATCACTTGCATGCAAACCTTTCACAAAAAGAGAGAAGCAAAAGCTACAGAGTCTAAAATAACAGATCGATGAAAGAGGAAATATATTCTGTAAACAATGGAGAGAAAACCCTCAATGCGATAGCATCCTTAGATAATTAATAATTTAAAAAGAGGGAATCCTTATAAAAGGATACCAAAACCCTAAAAGGGAAACCCTAAAGGGGAAATATCTAGGTTGCATGATAATAATTAATAAAAGAATTAATTATTATATGCCTAAATTTTAGCTTAAGTAAACTAGATATCACAAGTGACTTAATAATTAAATCAAATGATTTAATTAATAAGTGAATTAACTTATTACTCTAACAAAATTTTCACAACAGTTTCATCTTTAATGAGGTACATAGAAATTGGATCATTTATACCATGTTTGGTTTTATAAGAAGCATACACTTTTCCTACTGCCTTAAAAATGTAGTTGTGCTCCCTCAGGATGTATGCCAATGACTTTCTAACTTGCCTCAAAGTGGTAGAAATTGAAGGACCGTCTAGGTTTAAGCTAATAAAGCTATGTAATATTGGACCTCCCCATAACTGTATCATCTCATAAAGGGATTTATTGGATTTACTATACCTTCTCCCTCTCTTTGGATGCATCAGGTTGTGAAAGATATCCTTGAAAAAATCCCTAATTGCATCTTTACCTTGCAATTTTCCTTGTCTATGTGCCTCACACACATCCTGGAAAAACCTAAATACATACTTCCTTTTTATCAATTCAAACAACTTCTCCTTTAGGGATCTCATTATGATAGAGAGTATAGAAACCTTTGTCTTTTCCCACCAAAGAGCATGCATTGTTGATCTTTGGCTAGCATTTGAAACCCTAGTAGCTATTCTAAGCTCATTTTGAGTCAAATAGTCTAGTCTTCTCCCTCTCTCTATATCCCTCCCATGTATTTTAGTGGCACACCTTGATTCATGATATAAACTCTTCCTAAAGTCATCACATTCTGGAATCATCTTACAAAAGCTTCATGTTACTGATTCAAATGAGATCCCCGTCTCAGAAGCCCTCTTGCAATAAATATGCCTATATGTGTTATCAATATGATATTCATTACCTTCATAACATAGCATCATCTTGGTATGCTTCTCTATGGCCCATAATTTTCCATCTCGTTGATTATCAATTAGGACTTATGTCTGATCTCTCCCGATTTCTATTTATATGCGAATACCAATACCCTCAACATTGAATCATCAATGGTGATGAATGCCCTTAAATAAGATGATAAAACAAATAATGTACACATTCAAACAAATCATATTCAAAATAAATTTAAACTTGTCTAGTTGACATACCTTAACTAGAAGGGTCTTCACTTATAGAACCCCTATGTAGTACAGATGGTGATGATGGGACCAAGAACCTTGTCAAACTTTGTTGGTCCTTGTCATTGGTAGGATTCTTTGGTCTCTTGGTTGTGCCACTCCTTAAAGAAATTGTATCACGTGAAACATTATCTGTAGTAGTGATGCACTTCTTTGATTTCATGTGTTTATTTAGAGAACTAACAATATTACCACTTGTTGGAACCAAACAAAACCATTTATTGCATCCTGTACATTCCACTCTTACTTTTTTCTTATCCTCATATATTTCAAGTGTTTCTTGCACCACCTTGAACAAATTAGGATCTTGTGTCTTGTTGAAATCATCTAGAAGTTTAATTTCTTAGTCAATCTCAAATTTATCACTAATCCCCGTTGTTTTTTTTTTCTATGCCACTTGATTGATCTTCACCATTTTCCTCTCTTAAAATGTGATGTTGATAGGACATTGTTTTCATATGATCAATGCCACAAATTTCATAATGGATATTTATTTTAGGTTCTCCCTTTTCTAAATATACTTTGATAGTAAGTTTCTCCTCCACAAATTCTTCTATTAAACTATTCACTCTCTGATTCCAAGCTGCCAATACATTAAGATCAACAGCTATGCTTTGTTGCACTGACTCAAATCCATCTCCAACTCTTGGTTTTTTATGCATACCTTCCTCCACAATCTCTCAACTATTTTTGTGGTTTGGTATACTTTCCATCATATTTGACTCCAACATTCCAACATCCACTGTGTCATGTTTCCTCTTAATGCCTATAAGTTGTGTTGTAGCTTTCTTTTTTTGTTCTTTCTTTATATTTAAAGGATGCCCAAAGTCACTTATAAAATTGAATGGATATTCAATGAGTTTATCATCCATAATTTCATGATGGATTCCAACAAGTGTACAACCTTTTTGACAAATGACTATACCAACAATGGAATTTTCTTCACCAGTGACAATTACATATTCCATATTCACCATTGGATCCATTTGTATTTCAATCCACATGTACCAATCAGTTGGCTAAGTAATGGATAAAATTATAATAAAAAAGTTAAAACCACATATACCTATCACATTCATTTCTCAAATTTACTCATCTAGGTCCAATACAAAGAAAGTAAAATTTACACATTCAGGTCATAGAAAGAATAGATAAAGCTGACAAAAAAGTGGTCAGTGATAAGTCTAAAGTATGGCCTAAACCAGTGAAGATAATTGAGGAAGACAGAGAAGTACTCCCATAAAAAGAATGTGAGGGATTTGATTAAATAATGATAGAACAAACTATTTGGGGAAGAGAAACAATACTATTCTTTGAAAAAATGAGAAATATCCAATATAATACAGTGGGTTCCCCTCCACATATTTAGACCATGCTCTGGAAATGCAGAGCATAGTTATATGAACCAGATAGATTAAAATATGTTTTCAGTTTAAAATATGTTTTCAGCCTAAGATGCTATTTATAATACATATATTCCTGTTATGAGTGGATAACAAATAGATTATGCTAAGATTTGTTCTGTATGTTTTTGGGAAGGAGGAGATTCAAAATTCCTTGATTCAAGAGGAGATAAGAGAGGGTTTTTCTCTATAAAAGGAATATGGAATGCAAAGTTTCATATCGAATAGTAGAAGTTTATCACGGTTTTATTAAGGGAGAAGTATGGTAAGACAAGTTCACTTCGGTATATATTGCAGCCGTGGGGAGAACAACATTGATAATCAGCTGAGAATGTTGTTCAAGCTCCAATATGAATCCCTATTTCCTACAATCAAGCAAGTCATTGGGCCAATTTCATCCAGTCACTACCACAATAGAGTCTTATTAGAAAGATTCCTTACCACGGTGGCTGAAGCCTTTGGAGCATGTTACTAGGATTCAAGGATGGAAGATGCATTTCTATGTTATGAGTATAAATATGTTGTTTTAGTGGCTATGATGCAAATGAAAATAGATCATAAAAAAAGTTTTATTGCTAGAGTTTTTGATGTTGAAGTAGTGGCCAAGAATAAGAAAGTTTCTCAAGCTTTGACTCTGTTTCATGAAGGACTAGCCAATCTGGACATTACTCTGTTTGCCAAATTTGCGACAAACAATGGTGATCTTTTCTTTGCCTCCCAGCTTGAGAAGATCAATGTACTAGCTGATGGTTACCTTACCATAGCCAAATGGATGTACTAGATGGTCATCTTGTAAGGGAGCTACCCCGTTTGGTAGTTATCTATATAAATAAATAAAAAATTACCCAAATTCTCATCAATAGTGGATAATCTTCCTTCCTTAACTCATTTGAGTGCATTGAAAATAATAAAAATAGTTCATGATCCATGTGCAAAAGATAATGTATAGCACAAGAGTCATCTTATATTGCATAAGGATATAAGTTAGATATGAAAATGAGTCTAGTATAAACTCTTTCAGGGTATACATATAAAAATGAGTTGAATTGAAACACTCAGGTTTATAGCTTTAATATAAAAATGAGTTGAATGATATGAAACACTCAGGTTTATAGCTTTAATCTAAAAATGACTATTACAACAATTTAAGAACTGAAAAGTAGAAGTGGAAATGGAAACAAATATAATGTTGTGCACATGTGATTGAAATTTGTGCATGGATCCAGAAATTGTTAATGGATTGAAGTTGTAGGTCCTTCCACTTCATTGTTGGTTTCCATGTGTTTTCAAAATTTGGAAAATCAAAATGGTTTTTCCAACTCGTTGCTTAGCCATTTCTCAAGATTTTTTTTTTCAAATTTCAGATTGTCAATGATTGTTCCCGCTACTTCTTACATGCTTTTGGATATTGTTGAATAAAAAATACATCTAGATATTGAATTTATCTATCAAATTTATAAAGCCCCAATATCCCAATTATATTCCCAATATATTACATCAGATTTTGGGGTATAATACCCCCCAATATGAACACATGTGATATGATATTGCCTAGCTAATGAAGACCTCATGTCCTGGCCAGGTCTAGAACTTTGGTCTTTAAATTTTTCAGGTCATCTTTCAGCAACATACAATTGTTACAGGTCCCCATGCCTCCATCCTTTTCCTCAGGCACCATATCATTAGTTAAGTCAATAGACCCCAATTTCACACTATTTGAGACATGGGTAGACTAGTTTTCAAGTAACCCCTCAACCTCCATAGTCTCATCTCTATTAGTCTCCTCCTAATAGTATTTAACACCATTGTCCTCACTCCATGTTTTTCACCATTATGTGATGACCTATAATTGATTGAATGTTTGAAGATGTTAAGTTGATGATCACCAAGCTGTAGAAAGTTTATGCAAGACATTAAATCAGTTAATGTATTGTATTATCATTGATGTCAACTTGATATAATCTGATTGGTTATATACAAAGTGTCAAAAAATTCATAGAACTAGAGAGATAAAGGTTATGCTTTCAGTAATGCATAAAAGATCAGTATTCACTAAGTGACTACAAATACCGACAGGCAGTGCACCCCGATGGACAGAGAAACCCAAGAGGAAAGTCACAGTGTTGCCCAAGAAAGAAACCTGAGAAGAGTTATTAACGAGCATAATCACAAGCATTACTGATGAGCAAAACTTCACAGTGATGCCCGACGGATAAACAACCCTGACGAAGATGCACGAGGAAAACTGAAGTGTTGACCAAAGCTAACAGAGAGTTAAAACACCGAAAAGAACTGAAGTTCATAAATGACAAAAGACTTAGCTGGCAAGAGCTAAAGAAAGAGTTAACTAGTTGTTAATATTTTTCTTATCACCAAGTTAAAACTAGAGATAAGTAAAAGATTTAAAGTTGTTTTATTCCAATTGTCAAAGAGAAATCTACGGGATAAAACTGAAGTAAAGCTTTAAAGCAATATTGGCTAGAATTGTGAATCACATAAAGAAAAAGAAAGTCAAGAACTAAGAAATGGAAAAATCATGTCTATAAAGAGGCAAGATAATTCATTACAAATTAAGGGATGAATAGAAAAGAAGGATGTTGGAGAGAAACTAGCGAAGAACAACTTCATACAGTCTTGATCAATCAAGCTGAAGAACAAAGTTAATTATGCGGACACTGAGCAATAGAGAAGCACAACAAAACTGAGCAGAAAGAAGTGGAGAAAAGGTATTGAAAAGATACATTGATCAGAAAGGTATTATGAGCTTACAATAGATCTAGAAATTTGAAAAGTGTAGTTTTATATGTGAACAGATCATTTACTATTTCAATTTAACCACTGGATCAGAAAGTCTCTTAACTGAGCAGGACTTAACAATCCTTTCTATATTGAGATACATCCCAAGGAGTATCAAAAAGTTTGGTCATGAAGATAGCATGAGAAGCCATATACCATTTGACAAAATACATTGGGTTTCATCATAAAAGGTAGCATAGAGATGCCAGATATCAAGTGACAAACTATTCTATTTAAATCCTCTAACAAGTAACAAGGTCACACCTAACAATGTGTTTGTAACTTTTAGCAGGGTTGGCTCTTTACCGAGTTCACTTCAGAAGAGTGAAATTTTTTGGTTATCGGTCCCAAGTGGTTTTTCCCTTAATAGGGTTTCCACATTAAAAATCCATGTGTCAATGTGTTTATGAGTCATTACTTTAATGTTTTGCATTACACATAAATAATCTGGATTGATTGGTATACACTAAGAAATTTACTACATTTTAGTAAATAAAAGTCTGCTAATTGGTAAATAGTAAGATTAAGGTTTAATAGTGATCTCCGAATAGTAGTTATCTGTTGAGATTATTTCAAGGCATTCATCTTGTAGGACTGAAGATAACTAGAGGCTTAATATTATGGTACTAAGGTTTTGGGTTAATTTATTGGAATATTTTTGAGGCCACTGATTCACCCCCACCCTCTAAGTTATTCTAACAATTGGTATCAGAGCTTGTGTTCTTAGAAAGGGAGTTTAACAGCTCAAGAAAAAGATCACAAGGTGAGCAAACGAGATGTGCCCAAGTTGAACAAGGACAACTTTGCATCATGGAAAAGAAGGATAAGACTCCACCTATAAGGTATTGGAAATGACGTTGTTCAATACTTAGACTGAATTTGTGTTACCTATAGGACCTCACACACTTGAGAAATTAAGAGAAAAGCATGAGCATAGTTGCATGATGATAGAGCTTTCTTCCTCACTCTCCGATGCTCAGTTTGAAGATGTCAAAACCTAAACCTCTATAAAGAAAATGTGGGATAAATTAAAGCTAGTACATAAAGGAGATGCTAATGTACTAAGAGCATAGGTAGAAAGCCTAAGATGTAAATTTGATGACCTAAGAATGAGAGAAGGAGAAAATATCACTCAGTACAACTGCAGAATAAAAGAGGTAGTCAATGTTGTCTGAGGAGTTGGAGGCATACTTGAAGAAGAGACAGTGGTAAGTAAAATCCTAAGAACTTTATTGCCTGTATATGCTATTAGAGTATCTACTATACAAGAAATGAGAGCAGTAGAAAACAATAATGTCACTCTAGATAGCTTGGTTGGTAGATTGATTTCATTTGAGATGAATAAATTTGATAATAGTGTCTTACCATCCATTGAGTCTGCATTCAAATCTTATTTGAAAATAAGTAAGTCAAGTCATAAACACACTATTAGAAATGATAGTGAAAGTGATAGTGATGACCAAGATCTTAATGAGATTGAAGAACTAATGGCTAGAAGATTGCAGAGAGGCAAAGGTAGATACAAAGGTAAATTACCACTTGTATGTTTTAATTGTAAAGAGATTGGACACTTTGCTGCTAGATGTCCTAACAAAAGAAAAGATGACAGAATTAATGACAAATCATATGAAAATAAGTTTGATAGAAGTGATAAAAGAGATTACCGAAGAAATCAACAATATGATAGAAGATATACCCAGGACTACAAGGAAAAGGGGAAGAAAGCTAGATACCTAGCTGAGAACAGAGATGGAGATACTGACACCAAATCTGATGAAGACATTGAGATGGTATTTTTATCCATGAAGGATGATTCAGACAAAGAAGAAATGTATGTAGAGACTGCACTCATATCTAAGGTTAGTAAGAATGATGTATGGATTATAGATAGTGGATGCACTCACCACATGACTGGTGATAAACAAAAGTTTGAAACTTTTGAGTACTATAATGGTGGATCAGTAAGAATGAGTAATGACACACCTTGTCCAGTTGAAGGTAAATGAACTATAATGTTGAATAACCTGATCAAATGTGAAAATGCATACTGGGTAAAAGGACTTAACTATAGTTTGTTGAGTGTTTCACAGCTGAATAACATAGGTCACAGAGTAGCATTTGAGAATAAAAAGGAAAAGATCTTTAATGAACCAGGAAGGTTGATCGGAACTGGTGAACAGACAAAAGGTAAACTTTTCTATCTTGGTGACATTAACACCACTTGTTTAATGGCTAGAAACAAAGACATATGGTTATGACATAAGAGATTATGTCATGTAAATTTTTACAACATGATTAAGATAGGAAATAAAAGGAAACTAAGAGGCTTAGCAAGCATGTCAAAGCCTGAGCATATTGTGTAAGAATTTTCAAAAAGGTAAGATGACAAAGTCTAGTTTCAAGAGAAAAGCCCATACATCTAATGCTATTCTACAATTAGTCCATACTGATCTATGTGGACCCATGAGAACAAAGAGTTACTATGGTGATATATATTTCATTCTCTTTGTAGATGATTATTCGAGAATGATGACAGTTATGTTCTTAAAAGAAAAATCAGAAGCATTCAAGATGTTTATAAGGTATAAAGATATGGTAGAAAAAAAAAATGGTAAGGAATTGAGATTCTTAATATTAGATAGAGGAGGAGAATTTGTTTCTCATGAATTCACTTACTATTGCAATGAGCATGGAATTAAAAGATAGGTTTCTGCACCAAGAACACCACAACAAAATGGGATTGCTGAAAGGAGAAACAAATCCATTGTTGATTGTGCAAGAACACTGATGATTGAGAAAAGCATCACTCAAACATTCTGGAGGGAAGCTGTCAATACTACTATCTACACATTAAATAGAGTACAATTAAAGAAAGACACCAAGAAGACACCCTATGAGCTTTGGTATGGTTACACACCCAATGTAAGTTACTTCAAAAATTTTGGCAGTCAATGTTATATTTTGAAAGATGATAGAAATGGAAAGCTTGACTCCAAAAGTGATGATGGTATCTTTCTAGGGTATTCCACCAAGAGCAAGGCTTCTAAATGTCTTAACAAGTCCTCTAACAAAATCATTGAAAGTGCAAATATCAGAATAGATGAATATGCAAAGAAAAATGATGAGGAAAGCAAAAGAGAACCAAAAGACTACAATAGGTTTGTTTACACTAAAGAACCTGGCACTCTACCCAAGAAACAATGTATCCCTCCCGAGCAATAGAACATTGCACCTGAGCATCATGCTGCAATTACCAAAAATAAGGAAAATGATGTTTCAAATGATGGAGATCAGAATGAAGGTCAAGATGATGATCAAAATTATGAACAAAGAGTAGAACTGATACTTGCCAAGTATGTCAGAAGAAACCATCCACAAAATCAGATCATAGGAGACAAGAAGGTTGGAATGAGAACAAGAAGTAAGTCACTGAACACTAGATGTTTAATTTGTGATTTTGAGCCTAAATATGTTAATACTGCACTTGAAAATGAAGAAACAGAACAAATTGAGAAGAACAAAACATAGACACTAGTACCAAGACCAGACGACAAGAATGTCATCGGTACCAAATGGATATTCAGAAACAAGTTGAATGAGAATGGAGAAGTCACAAGAAATAAAGCAAGATTAGTATGCAAGGGGTATGCACAAGAAGAAGGTATTGATTAGGGAGAAACCTTTGCACCCGTTGCTAGACTAGAAGGAGTAAGCATTTTACTTGCTTATGCTGCATTCAAAGGATTCAAGGTATACCATATGGATGTCAAATCTGCATTCCTAAATGGAAAACTGGAAGAAGAAGTATACATTGAACAACCAGAAGGGTTTGTTGATCCAGACAAGAGAAACATGGTATGTAGACTACACAAAGCCTTGTATGGATTGAAACAAGCACCTAGAGCGTAGTGTGAAAGACTTCACTCATATCTCATAAGCATTGAATTTCTAAGAACAAGTGAAAATAGCAATCTGTACTTAAAATAAGATATTGATGGTAATATTCTGATTACTGAAATATTTGTTGATGATATCATATTTGGGGGTAATGATATGTTATGTAAATCCCTTGCTAAAGAAATGAGAAAATAATTTGAGATGTCGATGTTTGGGGAGAACAAATTATTTCTTAGTCTATATATTCTTCAACAAGATGCAGACATATATATCATGCAACCCAAATACATCAAGGAAGTGCTGAAGATATTCAAGATGGAAGATTCCAAGCCAGTTGGAACACCTATGGAAACTGGATGTAAGATGACAAAAGAAGACAAATCAAATGAGGTAAATTAGACCTTGTATAGATCAATGATTGGAAAACTAATGTATTTTGTTCATACTAGACCAGATATAGCACATGCAGTTGGAATAGTTGCAAGATTCTCTACTAATCCCAAAGAATCACACATGACTACTATTAAGAGAATTTTGAGATATCTAAAGAACATCAAGAACTATGGCTTATGGTATAAAGGAGAAGGCAAATTTGAGCTTCAAGTCTATACAGATGTTGATTGGGATGGTAACTTAGATGACCGAAAGAGCACAACTGGAGGAGCATTCTTCATGGGTGACAGAATTGTAACATGGATCAACAAGAAGAAAGGATGCATCTCACAATCTACTACAGAAGCAGAATATGTGGCTACTGCTGCAAACTGCTCTAACATTGCCAAGATCAAATAATTATTGGAAGGCATGAATATGAAAATTCTTGTACCAGTGATTATCTACTATGATAATACTAGTGTAATTAACATTTCTAAGAATCCATTTATGCATGCTAAGACTAACCATATTGCAATCAAGTATCATTACTTAAGAGAATAAGTGAAAGAGAAAGAAGTGATACTAGAATATGTTTAATCAAAGGAACAATTAGCTGATATATTCATAAATATATTGCCTAAAGATACATTTGAGTACCTGAGAAATAGACTAGGGGTCAAACCCTTGTCTATTTGTAAGTAAGATGACTAGAAGGCTGCATCAACCTACACAAAATCAGAAAATCATTCACATTGATGCAAACAAATAGATGGACTGTAAAGATACATCTATATAAAACAAGGTACATATCTACACTGAACACTAGAGTCACTATATTGCTGATGGATAGGGAAATTCAAGGAGTATATTATAACTTTGGCATGATCAATGTTTACTTTGGCATTGTTGTCAAAGGGATAGAAATTCCTAAGAATTCAAAGGGAGAGATAATCATTAACCAAAGGGAGAGAATATCCAAAATATCCAAAGGAAGAGATGTAACTTGTAAGGAAGAGAAGTATCATGAAGGAAAAGATGACTTATTGCTGTAAAAAAAAAGGAGATGATCAAGGAGAGGAAAATTCAAAGGGAGAGACAACATCAAAGAAAGACAGAGGCTGCTACATCTATCTAGTGAAGGGATGAATATTGAAAGAAGCACTCTACAAGAAACAAATCTAAGCTATATGAGCTTACCGAGAGCCAGACATTTGTATTGGTTATAGAACAATAAGATTGGTAGATTGATGAACTGCAACTAATATATTTCATATTATATTAGTAATAATATAGTGTGATAATGTAGTGTGTTTCCATCAATGCCAAAGGGAGAGATTGATGACTTATAATTGATTGAATGTTTGAAGATGTTAAGTTGATGATCACTAAGCTGCAAAAAGTTAATGCAAGACATTAAATCAGTTAATGTATTGTATTGTCATTGATGTCAACTTGATATAATCTGATTGGTTATATACAAAGTGTCAAAGAATTCAAAGAACTAGAGAGATAAAGGTTATACTTTCAGTAATGCATAACAGATCAGTATTCACTAAGTGACTACAAACATCTACATGCAGTGCACCCTGATGGACAGATAAACCCGAGAGGAAAGTCATAGTGTTGAGCAAGAAACCCAACAAGCTTTACCGACGAGCAGAATCACAAGCATTACCAATGAGAATAACTTCATAGTGATGCCCAGCAGATAGACAACCCCGACGGATAGACAACCTTGAAGCATATGCCCAAGGAAAACCAAAGTGTTGACCGAAGCTAACAGAGAGTTAAAACACCGAAAAGAACTGAAGTTCAGAAATGAAAAAAGACTTAGTTAGCAAGATCTAAAGAAGGAGTTAATTGGTTGTTAATATTGTTCTTATTTCCAAGTTAAAACTAGAGATAAGTAAAATATTTGAAGCTGTTTTATGCCAGTTGTCAAAGAGAAATCTATGAGATAAAACTGAAGTAAATCTTTAAATCAAGATTGGCTAGAATTGTGGATCACACCAAGAACAAGAAAGTCAAGAACTAAGAAACGGTGAAATCATGTCTATAAAGAGACAAGATAATTCATTACGAATTAAGGGGTGAATAGAAAAGAAGGATGTTGGAGAGAAACTGGTGAAGAACAACTTCATACAGTCCTGATCAATCAAGTTGAAGAATAGAGCTAATTCTATAGACACCGAGCAATAGAGAAGCACAACATCACCAAGAAGAAAGAAGTGAAGCAAAGGTATTGAAAAGATACATTGATCAGAAAGGTATTATGAGCTTACAATAGATCTAAAAATATGAAAAGTATAGTTGTATATGTGAATAGATCATTTACTGTTTCAATTTAACCATTGGATCATAAAGTCTCTTAACCAAGTAGGACTTAACAATCCTTTCTATATTGAGATACATCCCAAGGAGTATGAAAAAGTGTGGTCACAAAGATAGCATGAGATGCCAGATACCATTTGATAAACTAGACTGGGTTTGGTCATAAAAGGTAGCATAGAGATGCCAAATATCAAGTGACAAGCTATTCTATTTAAATCCTCTAACAAGGTCACACCTAATAGTGTGTTTTTAACCTTTAACAGGGTTGGATCTTCACCAAGCTCACTTTAGAAGAGTGAAAATTTTGGGTTACCGGTCACAAGTATTTTTTCCCTTAATAGGGTTTCCATGTTAAAAATCCACATGTCAATGTGTTTATGAGTCATTACTTTAGTGTTTTTCATTACACATAACTAATCTGGATTGGTCGGTATACACTAAGCAATTTACTGCATTTCAGTAAATGGAAGACTGCTAATCGGTAAACAGTAAGAATAAGGTTTAACAGTGAACTCTGAGTAATAGTTATCTATTGAGATTATTTCAATACATTCATCTTGTAGGACTGGAGATAACTAGAGGCTTAATATTGTGGTACTAATTTTTTGGGTTAATTTACTAGAATATTTTTGAGGCCACTGATTCACCCCCCCTCTCAGTTATTCTAACATTATGCTCATTTTCTATACCTTCATTCTCTTCAGCATTAGAATCCTCCACCTCCTTGTATTTAAATTTATCAGTAGAATGAGTAGAAATTGGTGCAAGCACCTGGGGGTGCTTATCTCTTCGACCACATCATCGGACCCCACCTCCTAGATGATACATTGGCTTTCTTATTCCCTACTTTTCTTTGAGCTTGGGAAATATTTTTCTTTTTTGATCCATGGGTTCGATCTTAAGAGTGGGTTCCAATTTAATAGTGGAGTGGGTGGGGGTTTCAAGGCTAGGTTGATGAGAACAACCACCTTTAAGGATAGGGTTCAATATGCATTTCTTCCTACTGGATCCATGTGTATCAAGGATACTCATAGAGGGTGGGGATTGAGGCTGAGGGGCTTCATGGACCATAATTTTCCGTGGGGGATAGACAACAAGGTGAAAGTGGTAGAGATGAAAAATAAGCCCCTAGTGGAGTGGAATTGGCATTTTGCCCTAGATTTTGACAATATCAACAACCTGTTTCACAGAGTTAATATATATTAATCCTACCAATTAGATTCTCAAAATTATCTTCTTCATTAAAGAAAATATAGTAATATCATTAGTAAATTGAATATTCATAAGTATCTTAGTATTGGTTAGAGAAATCTCTTTAACCATATTACTTAAATTATTAGATATTAATATATAGTGGAACACATTAAATATAATAACAAAGAGGGAAAATACAAAGAGATAACCTTGTCTAATAGTTTTTAGGATAATAAATTCTTTTGTCAACGACTCGTTAATTTCAATTTCAATCTCTATATAATCATCCTTAAACAAAAATCTATATTATAGAAGTTCTGAGAATACTAAAACTATTTAAAATAATTAAAATAAATGACCACTCCACAATATAATATACTTTTATAAAAAATTAACAACATTATTATCACATTTTGATTAAGGTAAAAATAGGTTTTGAAAGGACCCTGAAACCTTTTACAATAGATTAAAAGAGACAAGCATCAAAATCCCATACAAACATAGATAGCCTACTATGAACAAAAAGTAGGACCCCAACGAATACCCAAAACTCAAAAAAAGGAAAACAAAAAATTGCCAAAAAATGCACAGTTTCCAGCACAGTTTCCAACACAACTTCCAACAAAGTTTCCAAAATAGATAAAAAACTACATCATACTTTCATAGGCTTCCTCAGCCTCTTTCTAAATTTCTTCCATTTTGTCAATGGACTCCTTCAACATTTTCATCTCTTTTGGAATCTATGAAACTTTCCTTTTAATGCCACTTCGTGTTCTAGTCCTTGGGCCTGAGCTCCCTGCTTTGTCATCTATAATAATTGTGGTATTTTCCAGCAGACTACTCTCCAAGTAAGCATATAACACTTTCAGGTTTTCAATAGAAACTTGAAGCCCTATGTTACTATGCTTGAGAATGATACTTATCATGTGTCGGTTGTGGCTGATTTTCTTTTTCATATCTTTCATCTTTTCTTCCACAAGAGAATTGACTCTAGCAGTGATCTCCTCATTGTTGTTGTTGTTTTTAACCTTAATCAACAGGTCCTTCTCCATTTCTTCTATCTTGGTTTTGAAGGGCTCTATAGCTTCCTGCATTTCATTCAGGTGCTGCTTCATGGCCTTCATTTCCTCACTAAGCCAATTCTCAATGCTGGCCCCGTGATCCTCCTTGCTCTTTGGAATTCTATCATCAATATCAAACCCTACCATAGTTTTGTGATCAGGGTCCATTCTCTATTATTTCTTTTTCCTATTTCCATCCTTCAAGTTTGAATGATCTATTTTCTCCTCATTGTCATTACCATCATTCATTTCCTCATTATTATCCTCCTTTTCATCTCCCTCTTTTTCTTCTTCATCTTTTTCCACCTCTTGATTGCCGACATCATTTCCCCTGTTCTCATCATCATCATTCATGGGTGTATCCTCCTCATTTATCTGGGTGTCCTCCTTTCTCACCTATTCATCTTTATCATTCACCAAAGCCTCCTCATTAATCTCTTGAGCTTCCTCTTCAGTCACGGGCATTTCCTCCTTCTCCTCTTTCTGAATCTCTTCTTTGTTACCCTGAATGTCAAGGGTTTGGTCTTCAATCTCCTCCCACCTTTCCAGATTTGCCTTTTTTTTGGTCCTTACCCTTTTCTTTGGGTTCTCTATTTTTCTATCCAGCTTAACTTGCTTAGCATTCCCTTTTACCCTTTTGGGGATGGGTTCTGGGATTTGATTTCTAGCATATTTTGAAATTAATAGAATAAGCCCTTCATGAAGCACCGGTTTACTCACTTTTTTCCTATGCTCCATGACACTATTATTCAGCGAGCTCATAAGATAGAAGAGAAACGACACCTTTTTGTTATGCCTAAAATAATTTGCAAGAACAAAATGAAGGTTGTAAATTTTGGAGTAGCGACCATCCAGGGTGAAATACTCGATCATCACTGTCAAAATGTCTGCCCAGAGAGTCTTAATTTTGTTGATATCCACATAATCCTCCGTCCCTTTGCTCAAAAGGGCTTCTTCTTCTTCTTCTTCTTCAGTTTTTGGGAAGATTTTGAAGGCTTGAGTCCCAATCCGCTTGTTATCCCTGTAAAACTTCATGCCTTCGTAGGAAAGGCCCGTAATTTCTGAGATTATGCTCATAGTCAGAGTATAAGACTTTCCCCACATATTCACCTTCCCGTTCTTCCATCTGCCTGCAAAGTTTTTTGTTATTTCTTTGTCCCATCCATGAAGCTTCTCCAAATACTGGGTCACACCACCCTTCTTCAGCCTCTTCCAGAGTTTCTTCTTTTTATTCCACTTCGTACAATCCATCGGCTCCTCCCTCTTTAGACCACCCCCCATAAATCACATTTTGATTAGTTATTTTGGCCTAGCCAAGGGTTTCCTAACTAATTATAAGATTTTAAAGAATACTGCTTTCCTTAATAAACTTCATTTGAATGGTTTTTATATTAAAACTAGTAGAATATGAGTGTTTTCCCTTTACACAATAGCCTAGAGGGCATAAAGTAATAAATATAGATAGTAGAAACACATTGAAAGCTAACTACGAACATTAAAAATATCAAAACTTAACCATCAGTAGCATCATTAAGATTTTTAAGATAACATAATTAGAATGTTGTCAATGATCTAGGAAGGATATTAACTAGGCGTAAGACAAAAAACATTAACTTGGATTTTAAAAATAAATTGAATAATGTAATGGGCATCCAATTTCTAATGTAACATACTAATACATCTATTTATATTATCACCCAACAAACCTTTTTAAATAGCCTCCTTCTTGACTAGAAGTAAGTCCTTAGAAATTCACTTTTTATGAGCTTTATGGAATTTATTAGGCAACCTATTTCGATTTGGGATTTAAAGTTTGAATAACCAACATAATATTTACTTTATAAATATTTTTTTTCCAACATCGCAACATGTTCTCCATTTTATTTGAAATAATATTCTTATAAATATTTTAACATTTTTTTTGGTAAGACTTATTATTACTTGTAAATAAATTATTATTAAATTTACTAAATAATTTATATATCATCATTATTATTGTATTGATTATTATAAAAAATAATAGGGTCAATAATCACATTTTCTTCAATTTTTAACATATTAAAAAATTAAACACAAATATTCCCTTGTACTAAATAATCTCATTTCCCTAAAGAATAGGCTATTTAATGGAATTTTGACGTAGCTATTCTTGCCCAAGAAAAAGGGTTATTCCTAATGCATATGTGTAGACACCTAAATCTGATTAACACATCTAATCATATTTAGTGCCTTCTAGGACATTGTCAACTAAGTAATCAATCATTACCTAATTTATCTATGTTATCCCCTAGCCTGATTAATTCATTTAATTGGCTATAGTCTGATTAATTATTAAATGGAAACCAATGGCCTAATAGTTAATTAAATCTCCTTTCCCCTATTAGATTGAATACATATACTTATTCATTTAGTTTAATTCATATTATCCTCTTTCCCTCCACTTGTGATTTAAATAGTTAATTCTATTCTATTTAAGCACATGGCTTCATAACCTTAACCCCTAATTTAACCAATCCCAACCACCTGACCCTGAGTTCAAACCCATCCCAACCCCTTCACACATGCTAATCCTTCCTCATTAGCTAATTAACCCTAATCAGTTAATTAACCCCTCCACTCATTCTCTCTCTTCCCATCTCCATCTCCCTAATCACCTATCTTAAACCCTAACCCTAATCCTAACTCTATTTGAGTTTGTCACATTCATAATCCTTGGATTAGGAATTCAACCCCTTCCCCAAAGTCAAACTTCTCAAGCTCTATCTTAAACCCCTCACCGATGCCTCATTAAGACCCTCATAAATGCCTCATTAATGCTCTTACACTCCTCATTAATGTTTCTTACAACCCTCATTACTCACCCTATCTCTAAGAGTCTTCTCTTATCCATTTGCACATGGACCAAAATGGTCATATTCATCTCCCCTCACATCCTCTCTCCTTGTGATACTTGTCACAATGAGAGGCACTTAAAGAAGCACAATCCTTGTGCTCTCTTCTAGGTGTATTTGAGCCCCTCTTCAACTTTACATCCTGACTAATCATTTTGAGTCCATTTTCCTATAAGTAGAACCTCATTCCTTCACAAAATTTTCTATCTTTCATGTATTGTTATAATGTTGTTTTGAGAGCAAATCAAATATATCCAATTTCAAAGCAGAGTTATAATGTCAGTTTGAAGAACACATCTTGAAGCTTGAATCATATCAAATCTTGAGCACACATCCATAAGCATGGACACATCAAAAGATCAAAAGGGATCTTGGATTCTATTTTAGGGAGGTTTGCACTCCTTAATTTGTTATGGCTTTTAAGTTTTCCTTTTCCATCCAATCATGTATGTAGTTCTAATTTTTAGTTATTGAGTGTTTTAAATTCTTATTATGCTCCTTTTAAACTAAATTTTCACCTCCCACAATATGCAACTGCAATAGCTATCAATGGGGGTTTTCTTGGTACTAAAAATTCCCCTGGCTTCCTACTAGGGGTTTCTGCATCACATGCTACTACCATGTCTAGTCTCTCAAACTCTCACTCAACATTCTCACTCATGACTGTGGAGGACCATGTGTTAGCTATGGGTGGTGTGTTGGTCATTACTTTGTCAAGATCTACTCCTCTCCTTAGGAATGAGTAGGTTTTTGTGTCTATGGAGGGTGTTCCTGGTTTTGTCATTAGTATTGTGGTAGTATGAGCTGGGATAGGTGTTCTGCACCTTGACACTCTTTAGGGTGACCTAGGTATATGAAGTCTCTTGTTGGTGGCTAAAGCTTTGCCAAAGTTGCCAAAGTTGTTGTTGTTGTTCCTCCCAAGGTGAAATCTTGACATTTTACTTGTACCAAGACCTCCCATATGGTGGTATGTAGCCTAGATGTGGTTGAAAATGTGGAGTACATCAAACATTGTGGGTTAGTTTTTAGATTTGATGGTTTCTATCCTTCTCTACCTGCTCTGCATCATTAGGTGATAGATTATTGGAGACCATTGGTTTCAGGTAACATTGAGCTTTTCCCTCATGATAATGTATTTTTTATTGCTAATTTTTCTTCCTATGAGGAATGAGATCTCGTGATGAGAAAGTTGTGGACTTGGGGGAATCATTCTCTTTAAACCAAACCATAGGAAATATCCTTCAACCCTTTGACTGAAGCTATCAATGTGCATCTAGTGTGGGTTTGCCTTCAAAATCTTCCCCTTCATTTCTAGGAGAATTATTTTTTTGATGTCATCGACAACTCTATTGGTCTTTTTCTAAAGGCGGATGATACCACGGTTGTCATTGGTATCTCCACCATTGTATGCATTTTGGTTGACATTTATATCTTCACACCTCTCCCTAGAGATATGGTTCTCATGGTGGGAGATAGACCATGGGACCAATTCATGGATTATTAGGGCCTCCTATTTTTATGTCATTGGTGTTTCTCTACTAGTCACCTGGCATCAAATTATTTTCTCTTATGGAGTAAAGGCAATGTAACTTGGTGGAGGGACATTGTTAAAAAGGGAGTTTTCACCCTTTCCTAGATGGTGTTTAGCAACCTATGTGACCTCATGAAACATGGAAACAACCTACAAGTGTGGGACTTGACAAGCAAGGTTGAGTCTCTGGAGAAGGTCGGCTTCCTTTACAATCATGATGCATCTAACAACTAGATGTCTTTAAGGGAAAAGAGAAAGAAAGATAACTTGAGATAAAATGGGGTGATACACCAAACTGAATTTTTTGATTTCCTCCTGCCTGATATTGCACTTGAATTCAATGAAATAATAATACTACACTACTCAAATATCTATCAACCTCAATCTAACATGAAGGAAAGAAATTGAATTCAAACCTATGAGGAATATAAATATTCAATTGAATAGGTATGATAAATAAAAAATTGCACAACATAGAAATCTTTCAAATGATGAAATACATTCAAATATGTAGTCTAAAATGCACTAAAAAGTTGGATTTCAAAATACGTAAACTGTAATTTTATTAAAATCAGGCAAGGCAAGATTACAATTACAGATCAGAAAACTTTGTAATAGAACTAGGGAAGAGATCCAAAAATATGTACATCTTTTTGTTAGAATAACTGAGAGGGGGGGGGAATCAGTGGCATTAACAATTATTCCAAAAGATCCTTGACCAAAAATTTATCTCTCTAATATAATACCTTAAGTTATCTTACAATCCCAATTTCATCAAGATGTATGCCATAAATAATCTTAGCAAATATAAACTGCTCGGTAAGATACACTATTTATCTTTTCTGCGCTTTACCAAGTAGCAGAAAATAAACTTAGTGTTAACTAACCAATCTAGTTTCAATAATGTGTAAAGAAAAATATCAATTCAATGAAACATATACACATTTGACACATAGATTTTAATGTGGAAACCCAATATGGGAAAAACCACCTAGGACCGGTAACCCAAAATATTTTCACTCTTCTAAAGTGAGCTCAATGAAGAAACAACCATATTAAAGGTTACAATACACACTATTAAGTGTGACCTTGTTAGAGGATTTAAAACCAATAGTTTGGATTTTTACCTAGCACTCACTATGCTGTTAACAAGAAAACCTTTTGATACTCTTGAGTATCTCAATACAATAAGGACTGTTAAATCCCACTCAGTTAAGAGATTTTATGAATCAATGGTTAAACTGATACAATAAACGATCTGTTCAAAATACAACTTTGATTTTCAAATTTAAAGATCTATTGTTAGTCTAATAATACCTCTCTGATAAATATATACTTTAGTTCATTTTCTTTCTTTCTTTATTCTACTCAGTGAATGCTCTGTCCTCTGTTGCTTGGTGTCTGCAAAATTCCTTGGCTCTGTTCTTCAACCTGTATGATCAAATCTGCATGAAGAGTTATATCTTCGCACAAAATATATTCATCATTCCTCTCTTTGATAATGAATTCCTTGTCTCTTTATATAGGCATGATTAGCCGCTCAATCTCCTTGTTTTTGTCATAGATCTCTTCTTGATCTGTAAAACTCGTCATGATTTTCTTTATCCTGTAAATCTCTCCTTTAGTTTTATTCCATAAATCTCTCCTTGATAACTATGAATAAAACATGATTTTAATCTCCTTTCTTGCTTTATCTTAACTGATCATTGATAATAAAATAATCAATCAGTCAATCCCTAAATTGTAGCTTTGCAAGCTAAGCATTTTTGTCATTCTTTAACTCCATTTATGCTTGATCATCAACTTCAGTTATGATTGGTCATTAAATCTTGTTATGCTCGGTCATTAACTCTAGTTATGCTCGGTCATTAACTCTTGCTCTGTAGCACTTTATCAGTTACTATTGTGCTTGGTATACACTATGAAATGCTTGGTGTTCACTGTCACTTGATGTATATAGACCTTTTATGTTTTACCGACTGTTGACGGGGTTTTGCTGACCAGGTCCGAAAACGGTCATAAGTTGTCACCGGGTTCCGGGGAAATCAGCCAACTCCGCCTGCAAAGGTTGTCCGGGGGAAATAAATCCTCTGGGCCTTCAAGCACCTGGGTGTTGGGTCACGACGGTGTGGGGCTTGGTAGGGAGAGGTGACTATTTTAGAGGGGGATAGCTGGTTACTTCAACTCATTCTTCCGGAGATTCAGTACAGTAAGGGTTTCCCAGAGCATTCTATACTTAGCAAATAAAATGAAAAAAGATCCTGCAGGGTTAGAAATGTTTATCTAACTACAGTCATGCTAAAATGTTCAGAACATCAACAATACTCTGAAAGACTACACTAAATACCGAAGAAATACACAACCATCAGTTAGCATTTTATCAGTAGCAGAAATAAAGAGGTCATTAATCTACTTTAACATATCAGAGCGAAGGACATGCAGGACATTAAAACATGAAATACCATTAACTCAGAAGTAGGGACGCTAACAACATCATTGCCAGGAATCCTTCCTTCTTCATTAATATTTAGTCCAGTAGGCACTGGTGCGTGATACAATGGTTGCTCCAGGGGAGCATCTAACTATCAAGAAATGAACAATGGAGCATTGAGCTCTGCAACTTAAACTCAGGAATTACTTTGGCTATTTCTTGTGGACAACAAAATCATCAATTTTGCCGACCCTTGGAAATGGGCCGATCTACCTATTTATACAACTCTCTAACCCTAACCCTATTCTACTGTGCTTCAAATAAAATACAATAATAGGGGGCCGGTACTACCTGTGCCACCCTACAAAAGACCTGGAGACGGAATAGGTCTGCCATGTCAGAAGAATAAGATAAGAATATACATCGGAAGAATCAGTCTCGAGAAGAGAGCTAAAGAGGAGAAAGAAGAAAGTAGGTTCCTCAAGGACTGAGGCTACATGCCTCATAAATGGGAAATGCGTCGCCCTGTCTTCAATGTGCAAGATGTACCCTTGAGTGGCGCCTCGAGAAGACCACCCTGTCAGATGACCAATCGCTGAACTGATGCCCCTTGATGTGGCCAACTACCCTCTGATAGTCTTTATTAACCACTTGTGAAAATGACCGGTCGGCCTCAGGGACCGGGACATGGATCACTTCAAAGAATACAAAATTTTGGATCCGGGACTCCAGGATCCGGGAACTTACGTCCCCAAAAGAACAAAGAATACTTAATGCTCAAGTTTCCCCGGTTCCCAGAGTACACTCAAGGCTGCTTATTATTGTTGAAGGCCTGAAGGAGGCAGAAAATGCCATCTTCATCTACTTTCTTTAGGCTGGCCCTTCTGTGCCTGGCTACATCAACTAGTTCCCCCAGGTCCGGAACATTATTTCTGAACTCATCTACCATCCTCGCGGCGTCATGGCCTTTTAGTACCATTTCGGTCAGCTTTTCCATTTGGGCTCCATCTATCCCCTCCGGGGGTTGATACCGAGATGCCATTATTTCATCAAAATTCCCCAAAACTGACTCTTCGGGGGTATAAGTATCTGTACTAAGGGGATCAACCCCAGAATCTTTTATTACAAATGACTTATACAAACTGGAAGAATACTTCACTGTGTTTACCTTTTCCTGTAAGGACTCTACCAGTTGCTTGGTTACCTCCAATGTGAGGTCCAGTCTAGAGTGCTGAGCCCTTACGAAATCAAATGATTCCTCACCCAGAATTCTGGATTCGGAAATTATATCTTCCTCCAGGGTGAGGAGCTCTTCGAGCTCTGCCTTCCATGCCTGGTAATTCTCGGCGTCACTCTCCCATTGCTCAATTAGCACTTCTGCCTGGTGAATAACCTACCGGGCCATATATAGATCAGGGAGAGTGGACACCAGGAAACGCCAGGTGTTTCCTATCTGCAGAGCGACCCATTCATCTACTGCTTGGGACTTCTTTTTCATTACTCACAGGGAGTCTATGTCACTCTGCGGTAAATCCTCTGATGTGGAGGTCTCTGGAGGAGCGGCTTTTATGGGTCTGGCTAGCTCAGTAAGCAACCCCATAAGGTTTGCATTCTTCTCTTTCTCAGCTTTGAGCCTCTGGGCCTCCTTTTCATATCGGGCTTTGACTGCCCTTGCTGCCTCCTTAAGCAAGTCTACTTCACCTTGCTTTCCTCTTTTACCCAGGGATACCTCTGCAACATTGTAGTTTGCAGGGTCAGCGGTTTCTTCATCGGCGTCTAGGGGAGGTGTTGCTACGACGACAACTGTCTCTCCGCCTGACCCAGTTCGCAGAGTATGAACGGTCCGGGCCTTCTTTGCTTTTGGTGGGGCCTGAGCTAGGGCCATCATTTCGGCCAAGGAGAGAGGGATCACCGTAGCGGATTGGGCTTTTCTTTTCCTATTTTCCACCAGCCATGGAGGTGGGAGAGGTGTCCTTCCTGCCAGAGTTTGTTCTTCAGATTCTCTCCCAGTGTCTGGTGGCAACTGCTCCTTTTCATCATATACCTCATCTGTTCCTCTCCCGGCCGGAACCTCTTCTGCAGCAATGTTCTTTTCAACTTCTATCTCCTCAGCCTGGTCTTGGATGTCAATCGATGGGTCTAGACCCTGGTCGGCTTCCTCGAGAATTTCCTTTTCATGCTGCTCTTCTTCTTCTTCGTCATCTGTTGGCGGTAGGGGAGGTATCGGGCCGAGATCCAGAGTTTGGGCCGCTGTGATTACCTGCCTGAAGGTTGCTCCCGGGAGTGGCCCTTGGAACATGGCGGCTGGGGTTACGGTTGATCCTGAAGGTCCAGGTCTGGGTTCCCCAGCGGATGCCATCTGTTCACTTGGTGGTTGCTGGTCCACTCCCGGACCTTGCACTGCTTGAGCCCCGAAAACAATCTCCAGTTCTGGCCTCTTTTCTTCTGTCTGCTGTTCTTCTGCAGCTTCTTGTTCCAGGTCTTCTGGGTCCACAGCCTCTTGTTCTTTCTCTGGGACTTTTGTCCCTGCTTGTGTGTCATCCCCCTGCAAATTCCTGAATTCATCAGTTGCAAATAAGTCAAATTCCTCTTCCGGAGGGGGACTGGCTGGGACCCCTGCCTGTTCTTCTTTCTCTGGTTCTGGGGAACTAGAAGAAAGGATCTCTACTTCTTTTGGGAGGGATGCCTTCGGTGCTAGCTCTGCCTTAGGCTGTTGGATATGCTTTCTCTTCCTCCGAGTGATTAAAGGTGGCCTTGCATCAGCAATTGCCGCCGCTTCCATGGGATCCACCCCAGTTGCCTTCACCATCAAGGCTGCCAGCGACGGGGAGGATGGAGGATGAATCAGTCTGGTCATAAGTGGGGGCGTGGCCAGCCTCGTTATTAACTTCTCCCTCATTTGCTGGGAGGCTGCCATAGACTACTTGATATGTTCTTGTATCAGGACTTCGTGCACCGAGGGGGTTGTATCTATCCCCTTTCCTTTGTCTGCACCTTGTGCAGAAGTCCCAGGCCCCAGAGTCAATCTTGGTACCGACTGCGGTGCTGGTTTTGGTACCGGTTGGGGAGCTTGGCGCATACTTCCGGGGCACACCCTCTTGAAATAGGTGTGACTTCACTTGACTACTTCCCAAGTGAAGTCCTTAATCGTGGGTCCCTCCTGGGTGGCCCAATTCATTGCCGACAGTGGCATTTTGTCAATCCCCTTTTCTTTGTACTGGGGATCTACGGTGGGGGCGATGTCTGAGAAACCTGTCGGGAACCTCCGAAGCTTTAGTTCTTGCATTAATTTGGCTGTCATTCTGTCATAGTGCCTACTCCGGACATCTACATCATCCTGGCAATCAGCCCAAAATTCCTCCATGTGTATCTGATGGGGCTCCGAAGCCCGGGGCAGTGCTATTGCAATTCTGCCATGCAGATCAAAATTTCTCCGCGCCAGATAAAATTCCTACAAGTTATAACATTTTAATTCATTATCTGCCTCCTTCGCGATGACAAGAATGCAGGCGTAGTTCCCACAGGAGATTGGGAATGAAACATTGGGGACCTTCTTGTGGGCCAAGAAGGTGTGCAACTCCAGCATCTGTCTGCAATATTCCAGCAGCACGATCTTGTCCCCGCAGTGCCTGGGCAACAAGTAGGGTTTCCCGGAGAAGCTGGCGACCCTAATGTATGTATGCTACTGGAACTGTATGTAGTAGTGCCCATAGATACTAATTAACTTCATCGCCTTAGTGGACAGGCGGTATCCGGCATCCCGGGTGGGCGTGAGCAGATGGTAGTAAATGAAGGAATCGTTTACCTGGCAGTAACTGGGGAAGCTGGCCTCCCATTGAATCTGTGGGAAATGGTCCCACAGTGCCTTTTGTCCTGGGCCAATCCCGAGAATTCCATCTATAAGCAGGCCATTGGAGTGGGGCCTCTGTTGGGCCAAAGCCTAGAAAACATAGGAAGTCATATAGAACTTCTTCTTCTCGTTCAACTGTTGGAACTAGGAGTCGACATGATTGGAGATTATTGTCGCCCAGTCGAAGAATTCTCCCTTGGTGGAGATACCCAGGAGGAAATAGTACATCCATTTTGCAAATTCCTTGGCAGAGGGTTTCCCGAAGACCCGGGCTAGTGCTATCATCCCCATCTAGATGCTCTCCTTGAATTCAGAGCGGGGGATATCTATCTTCATTCTCTTTGGGTCCCTCTTCGGGACCTTGAGCCAGTTGGTGTTCATGTACACCCGGGCAGCATCGTCCAGTTGATTGAATTGTTTCAAGGCCTCAGTCCTTGTAACCACCGTGGCCCTGTCAAATTGTGGGATACCCAGGCCTGCTTAGAAAGTGACTGGGTCTAGGGAGACCAGTGGAGTGGGGTATCCCGTGGGTTCTGCAGCTGCGAGCATAACGGCCTGGACAGAAGAGTTATAGTTGGTAGCCAGGGTTAGAACAAGCTCCGGAGACTGCACAAAGCATGGGAAGCAAGCTGCCTGGAGGATTCTGGAACCCTCGATGTTCGTTGCTAGTTTGTCTCCAGCCTGTCGCTGGATGTGCATTATTTTTACCAGGGCCTGCATTTCTGCCCAAGTTCTGACATTGGCGTCGGTCATCAGTTTTACCTTGGACTCAATCTTTGAGCCCACAATCTCATTGTCTTGTACAAACTTCATGGTGAGGGGCAGCTTTGCCAGGGCCTTCTCCATTTTTGACTTTGCTGCTGCCCTGGTCTCGGTTGTGGTTGGTAATTCTAGACTTCCGAGAGGAGATGATGCGGAAGCTTCAGAAATGTTTGGAAGATGAGGTCCGGACCTGCGAGACAAAGCGACCATCAGAACATATTTATCAAAATAAAATAGTTACTCCAGGGTCCGGAGATCTTACCACCGCGCCGTTTGCTTTTCTCAAAAAGTTAGTCTTACACAAAGGTATCCGAAAAGCAAAACACATCATGAACTTTAAGGATCTTTATTACACGTCCAGGTCCAGGGATTTTATCACACTTGGTAAGGACAAAGGATGTGTGGTGGTAAAAAGGCCTGAAGCCCAGAGAAATGACCGTTAACAAGGAAGAATGTGAAGGTAAGTCCACGTGGGCGCCACGTGCATTGGCATTAAATGGATGTGATGGTGATGATAGCAGAACCAACTGTTTGAACGCGCGAAAAGGGAAAGCCACTTGGATAGAAGAAATTGCGCGCATGAGAAATAAATGAGGCTCTGACAGCCTTGATGGAGGAGAGAGAAAACCACCTGTTTGAAACCAGCCGAGAGCCGAGTTTCAAACAGGTGGTTTTCTGCCTCGAAGCAAGCTTGGAAGCGAAAAAAAAAAAAACCAGAAGCAAGGGTGACTCAACCAGCTTGTCGAGCCACCCGAAAGGATACACATAGAGCCAAAGGATATATACAGGGAAAGGAGGAGATATACAAGGGTTATCCACAGATATGCACACATATACATGAATATACACATGGGACGACTCCCACGGGAAAACCAGACAAGGAAGAAACAAATATATACAACCATTTACACTATCTACGCAATTTACAGACTTTACAGACAAACAACCCCTACACAGAAGGCAGACAACCTTCTAGCAAAGCCGACCCACCAACGGGCGGCAAGACCCAAAAGCAAAAGAAAAAACATGACAGAGAAACAAAGCAACACGAAAGCAAAACCAGGCAAACCCAAGGAAAAACCAGAAAAGGGAAGCAAAACAGAGAGGAGGAAAGGTGAAACACCAACCTGAAAATGCAGAAGGCGGAGGAAAGGAGGGATTATCGATAGAACTCTGCAACAACTCGAGTCGTTAGGCTGCCAAGATCACCACCACGAAGCACTTGCGTATGTCTAAGAACAATAGAAGGTGTTAAGCTTTGATTATCACAAATTCTCTATAAATGCTCTGTTAATTGCTTTGAAAATGCTCTATTTTGCTCTAAGTGCTCAAAGGTTTTAATGGCGGTAAGTGTGAAAATGACAGGTAAGCCTATTTATATCCGTGGTAAAAAGTAATCCTCCTCCCTCCGGAGATTTCAGGCTAGGTGAAACCTCCGGGATTTGGGCCCGGGGATTCCTTACGATGATATTCTTAAGAACATCATAGTAAAGAATCCTGGAGTCCAGAATCCGGCTTCCCAAAAAACGACAACCTCCGGGATTGGGATCCTGGAGGAGAAAACCAAACCAAGAAAACAACACACACCGGGGAAGAAAACCTCGGAGAAAGAAAGCGAAAGGAAAAAAGACAAGGCAAAGCCACAGCAAAAAGCAAAACAAAAGAAAAAGGGGGACCCAACATTTTGCACACAAAATGTAGGGACGGGGATGCAGGGCATAACACCGACCACATAAAATTTGTCTCTTTAGATCTTCAAGGTTATGATAATATGTGTATGAATAATCAAACCATATCAATTTGACATCAATGACAAATAATACATTGACCGATTTAATGTCTTGCATTCACTTTTACATCTCGGTGATCATCAACTTATCATCTTTAAACATTCAATTAGTTATAGTTCATCACTTTTCCTTTTAAAGAGTAGGCATAAATTAGAGTAGATCCATGGAAATCAAACCCTCACCAAGATTGGATTATAAAAAGATCAGATCATAAAGAAATCTGATCTACAATTTATCCTGGCCTAGAAGTGACGTGAAGTATTGTAGTTAATTTCCTTGCCACTGAAAAAGTTTTTACAAGTTCAAGAAGGTCAACAATAACTATGGGTCTGGAAGTCTACTTTTTACTTGAGATGGTGTGAAATATGGCCTTGAGCCCATATAATATTAATGAGCATGGGGAAGGATTAATATTGGATCAAACCTGGGTGATGGTGTCATTACTCTAAAAGTGGTTGGGGGAGCTGAATAAATCAATGCCCTATTTTGCAAATACAAAAAGCACATCTAACGATGACCATCATCTTTTGAAAATTTAAATTTCCCACATTATTCGCATATCAAAGGCTCTAGTCATCAATGCAGTTAGTGTTACAACTGTGGTCGTCTTTACACCAAAATATTGACCTATCAATGCTTGATACAACCACTATACTTATAGAATCTAGAGGAGGCGGTTAGTCCCTTGTCATGAATACTAAGGGGAGCACTGACCATTTTTCTAACAATCTCTCCCTCATCATTACTTGAGGGGATTCAAACCTATGACTAAGATCTGATACCACTTGTTACAAGTGTGGTTATTGTTGCACAAAAATATCAACCTATCCATTCTTGATACAATCGCTAGACTTATATAATCCGTAGGAGGTGGTTATTCCCTTGTCACGAATCCCGAGGGGAGAGCTAACAATTTTTCCAATAGTTAGTATATAAAACAAATATCTGAGTGTTTGGTAGAATATGGGAAGCACATCTGATGGAGGTATCAATGAAACCACAATGTTGAAGAAACCTCATACTGCTTTATAGAACACTAGATTCCATCAAAAAATATATCAATGGAAAAAGCCATAAAACTGTTATATTAAAGCTTGATCAAACACAAAAAATCATTGATATACTTACATGGAAAAAAATGATAGCAACCTCATCAAAAGAAACTTATTGAGAAAACTAGGTCATTGAACAAACCTCGAAGAGCACTGATTGAACATACAATCTCATTAATGAAGACCTTGATAGAATTGAGCAGAGCCTTGTCAAAATTGCCATCGATGGGAAGATCCCATCAATGGGAGGAAAAAAGGGCCCAATAGAGACCCAAACTCCATCAATACACTCTTGTGGGCCCATCAATAATGTGTGCCCCATCCTCATTCTCTGTTGCCACTTGTATGTCATTCATGGGACCTTACCTCCAAATGAATTATTGATGAAAAGAGCTCATCAAACAAATCTCAAAGTGCCCCATAGGGCATAAAAACCCATAAAACAAATGTCAAAGAAACCAGGAGAAAGAACACCAAAAGAATCTCCATATAGTTACCTTTCACTGCTTGGCTGTGGACCCATTACTTATTGATGAAACTGGTTTATCGAAGAAAGCTTCAAATTATTGGTCGTGCACAAAACCTGCTCAAAATCATTTATCAATGAGACAACAGAAGAATGATATTTTTAGCAAGACCCAAAGATGTCTTGTCAAAAACATCATTTATTGAAGCAACCATGACTTGCATCGACAATACCTCTGGCCTATTATGCTGAAATCTGATGGGGACAAAATGGTCAACATTTGTGGAAACTTTAAGGGGCATTTGCCCACTAAATGTGAAAGGCCATTAGCCTTTAAAACCATTGGGAAAGGATTTGATTTATCCAACCTGTAACCTCTCTTTTATGATTGTCAAAACTTAGAACTTGCCATTCTGGGAGAACAACTGTTCTTGTGAACTTATAGGAAAATAAAAAAACCAAGATAATATGTACAAGGCTATAAGATTTATCAAAAACATAGTTTAAGGTAAATCCCATTGATTGGAATGGGAAGAACTTCACCATCAGACTTAGATAGTTGAAAGGAATTGGCCTCTTTGAAACTAGTGATAATATAAGGTCCAATCCATATAGCATCAAACTTGGAATTCCTACCTCGTTTATCTTCATTTGCATCCCATTTGAGAACAAGTTCACCCTCTCTAAAATTTCTATCAGTCGCTCTTTTATCAAAACTTCTCTTGACTTGTTGCTGATGTACTTCAAGTGTTCTCATGGACTAATTTATGACCTCTTCAAGTTCCATTAGATATTTTAATCTGACTCTCATGGCATCATCTTTAGCTAGCTCCAACTAATGAGATAATTCAAGAGAAGACAACTCAAGTGAAAAAAGGATTCTTGCCTTTCTGCCATAAACCAACATGAAAGGTGAATTTCCAATAGCCCACTTGGGTGTGATTCTGTCATCTCATAAGGTTCTTCTTAACTTGGTATTCCAAACCCTCTAATTTTATTCAATTGTTCTCTTGATAATTCTAACAAGATTCTTATTATAATAATCATCTAATTCATTGTCCTGATGGTAATAGCTTGAAGAGATTTTCAAAAATATGTCATGTTCTACTATCCAAGAGCTAATGTGAGCCCCAACAAAGGACTTAGTATTTTCTGATATGATAGTTAAAGGAGCACCGAATCTGGTTATAATCCCATCAAGGAATTTGAACACTGAATTCTTTATGGCATCCTTCAAGGCAACTTCCTCTGTCCACTTTTGAAGCAATCATTGCCATCCAAGATCCACTTGTGACTAGAACTAGATAGTGGGTTTATTGGACCAATAAAATCTAAATCCCATTGAGTGAAAGGTTGGTCAACTTGTATAGGATGAAGGGGAAGGGCATTCAACCTCTTTTTTTCCCATAAAGAAAGCACAATTTATGCACTTTATCATCCATTGATGATAATCCTTAAACAAGTTTGGCCAATAATCGCCAGCCCTCATTATCTTCATGGTTGTAACCTTTGCTAAAAAATGACCACCTGAAGGACCATCATAAATTCTTCAAGCAACCTATTAATCTGATATGAATTTATGCATCTTACTAGAACACCATTGGAATATTTTCAAAATAGTATACATCCACTAATGCATAAGGAATGGAATTTAATCTAAATTGTCTCCTTTTAGTCTTGTCCATACCTCATGGATACATTTCTTTTATAAAAAATACAACCATATCATGCAAGCAATCATTCTTATTTTAATTCTTAGTTGGTTACTCATCTAGTAATAACATGGAAACATCTTTGGATGTCTCAAAAGATGATACTATTTGTTCAAATAGGTCTTTTCCCCTCACAATATTGGTGATTTTAATTTCAATGTCATATTCCATGACTTTGGTAATCCATCCTGCTCTTTTCTCACTGATATCCTTGTTTAGAAGAAAGTCTTTCACACTTTCATGTGGAACCAAGAGTTGGATTTTGTTGTTGGAAAATAGATGTCTAAATTTCTTGAGATCTCTTATGACAGAAATAACTTTTCTCTCTACATATTTGTATCTACCTTCATACTCTTTGAGCCTTTCACTGAAGAAAGAAATGGGCTGCTATGCATATTCATTGTTCAACTGTGTTAAAACAACTGATATGCTTGATTCTCCTCCAAGAGCATAGAGGATAAAATCTTTGTAAAAATTAGTATTGACAAGAGTAGGAGTAGATGCAATAGCTGTTTTAATCTCCTCAAAACTTGCCATCCCTTCCTTGGTCCATCTAAAACCTATATTTTTTTGTAGCATACTAGCAAGAGGTTTAACCATGGTAGCAAGGTTAGGAATGAACCTCCTTAAAAAGTTCATCCTTCTAAGGAAGATTTACAATCCTTTTTTTTTCTTCAAAAGTGGAAGAGAAATACTTGCCTCCACTCTCTCTGGATCTATAGTCAAGTCATCCTTTGACACAATATGTCCCAAAATCTTTCCTTGATCAGTGATAAACACACACTTTCTTGGATTAAAAAAATAATCATATTATCTTCATTTGATGAAGACTTTCTTTAAGTGATCAAGATGGTCTATTGCATTCTTTGAATAAATGGTTATATCATCAAGATATATCAGCACAAACCTTGCTAGTACACCTTTAAAATCCATCTCCATTACCTTTTAAAATGTGACACCAACATTAGTTAGTTTGAATGACATTTTTTAATAAACATAAGTACCTCATTTAGTGGTAAATGTTATCTTATACTGGTCTAATTCTTGGACTAAGAATTGGTTGTAACTCGGGAAACCATATGAGAAAGAAAAAATTTTAGACCCGCTAACCTTGGACAAGATTTGTCCATGGAAGGAAGAGGGTGTTGTTCTTTAAGAGAAGCCCTATTAATATCTCTAAAACCTACACATAGTATAATTTGTCCACTCTTTTTCATTACATGAATAAGATTAGGTACCCAAGAGGAGTGCTTGATAAGAAGAAATGTGTTAGCCTCTATGAGTTTGGATAACTCTTTTCTCATCAAAGGCTCAATCTTAGGATTGATTGGTCTCTATTTTTGTCTTACTAGTTTTTCTTCAACATTAAGTTCTATAGTATGTTGAGATAAACTTGGGTCAAAAACCTTTAAATATTCATATGTCCAAGAAATAACATCATTGAATTCTTGACACAAATTATTGAAAATTTCCTTTTTAGTCTCATAGCATACCTTTCCCAAGCTAAGAGTCTTTCCATCAACAATAGTGATAGGTCTGTATCCATCTTGCTTTGCAACTAAGTTTTGATTTTTACTTCTTGTTTGATCATCATAATTAAATATTCCCTCCAAAGTGACTAATCCTTTGGGAAATTTGTTGGAATTGAGCTGCATAATGTGATTTCCATATTGGTTTTGTAGCACAGTCTTATTTTTAGTAGAGAATTCTACTTCATTTTGTAAGAAATTAACAATTTGCAAGTCAGAGTCAAAGACTTTCCAATTAGTGCAATTATCTGGGACAACATGTCTCACAACCAATCTGATTTGTTGTTCCTTTACATCTGCAACATTCTCTAGTATTTCATAATGAACACCCACTACTGCAAGTCCATCAACATGCTTATTCTAATTCATTAGAATACTCTGAATTTTGAAAGCTTGGAAAGCCTCAATGAGATCCCAGAATCTTTGTTTATATGATTTGAGAAGATTATTCTTTGTCATATTCAGATTTATAATATGATTGAAAACCAACTCACTGTCTCCATAGACTTGTAGAGGTCTAATTCCTCTTCATTAAGCAAGTTGGAGACCCTTGATTAGGGATTCATATTCAACCAGATTGTTAGTGCAACTAAAATGAAGTCTAAATGAATAATAGTAATTCTCTAACTTTGGAGAAATGAGCATTACACCAGCTCCTGATCCATTTTTATTCCTTGATCCATCAAAGAACATAGTCCATATTCTATTAGTACCTCCATGTTCTTTCATAAGATTGGGAATAGGGGAATTCTTCTCATATATACAATAAGTTCCAAGGCCCGTCTCTTCAAATTCTTGTACTGGATCAAATTGAAAAGCATTAGCCCACTCATCCAAGAGGTAATCAGGAACCTCTTCCAAGAGAGTAGTAGGTTCATGGATTATGCATTCTTCATCTTTATGACGGAGTGTGCAGTTCATATTTATGGGGCTACGTGTGTAAGGATTTATATGATTGAGAGCCAATGGATCTACTTTTATGGAAGCCTTTGATCCATATATGGTCCTAAAGAACATGTAGGACCAATTAGGTATAATATAACCTCCTATTTGAGTGAATTCTCTTGAGAGGCAAAGAGAAAAATGTACAGGAAAATTAATGACTGATATGTCTTGAATGGCAGTGCAACCGAGACATGCATGCTAGGCTAATTTGACATCTTTTAGTACCCCTATTATTGGATAGAAGTACCATCCAATTGGAAAACCCCTCTAGTCACAAGTTCATATTTAATACCTAGAATATCAACAACCTTCTTTGGAATAACTGATCTACTTGCTTCTGAGTCCATCATGCAATTGTGAACTAGTTTATCTCCTATAATTAAAGAGAGATAAAAAGGGGAAGGCTTGTCTTTCTTACTTGTTTTTTTTCTTCTTTAGTAGGTTGCATAATACTTGTGGCCTGATTTTATTTCACACTTGTTGTTGTTGGTTCCTCTTAAACATTCACAGTCTTTATCTCTTCTTGTAGCAATTCAAACTGAGATGGAATTGTGAGAACATCCCACATAGGAACATTGACATTGGTCATCTTCATCTGATCTACAATGTTGAGAGGAGTAGCTGATCTCTTGATATAGATTTTAGCAACCACAAGGTCTAATATTTGAATTGGGGTGTTAGCATAACTAATTCAGTGATACTAAGTGATGTATTGATGAAGATTGGTACAAACTTGATGACAAGTGAAATAGTTATTTGTTTTTCATTGATGTCAACTAATTGACTTAGAATTTTCAGTATGTTACCTGATATTATGTAAGTGAAGCATGAGTTGCACTATGTTTCTAAAGTTTATATTCTTATGGAAGTTTACATCATGTGGGATGATGTTAAATTTTTCAATGTGACTCTTTATATGGAGAATTAAGTTGGTTATGTTTGATTGGAATCAAACCAGGTAATTGCTAAAACAACCAGTAAAATAGTAAGTGATTTGAATGTTATTTCAAACTGGTGAAGTATTGGATGGAGAAATCATAGGATATCATTGTAAAAATGTCAAGATAGCACATGTACAAGCGTGAATCATTATTTTATTCAGTGCAACTAGTTTAATTGACTGGAAGCAGTGTTAACAAAATGAACAAGTAAACAAGACAAAGTTCTTGAATATGCTATGAAGATTTGTAGATCGGTGATGGAATTGAATGTGGAAAAAGGATTAGTGATGATTTTAGTAAATTAGAAAGTTATAACCATATTTTATGGGACTCACTTGACATCACATTGATTGATATATACATTTGAGGAGGCTTCTTCAGGAAGTTTCTTTTGGTCAAACGAGGTTTTTGAAATGGCTCAACTACCAAAGTAAAATCGATGAGCAAGTTGATGCAGTCAAAGGAAAATGTTTCATGAGTGTCTAGATACATTACATCTTACCTAAGATGATCTAGATCATCCATATCTCAAATCTAGGGTTTTTTGTAAGTTGTTGGAAGTAACTCTATATAGTAGGACAATCATAGAAGAACAAAAAAATAGAGCTGATTGTGAATTGCAGAAGGATCTGGAGATAGAGAAAGTAAAGTAATCAAGTGAAATTGAGCTAAGGAAGAGTATATAGTATGATGATGTATTAAAGAGATTAAAAGGATTTGATCATGCAGAGGTAGTGCAATTTTAAAATATCATTTTATTCATTTCTTTCTAATTATTGTAACAGTGAAATCCCCTAATAGGGTGGATCCTAATAGATCTTTATTGTAAATCCTCTAACAAGGTGACACATTAGCTTGTCTTTTAAAGTCTTCTAAAAATGTTTCTCTTGATAGGGAAAATATCCTAATAGGTCTTAGGAAAATCCATCAATTTGGTAACACCTAATAGTGTTGTTGTAAACCTTTAACATGGTAAGCTCCTAACAGGGCATATTCTAGAAGAGTACATATTTTTTGGGTATCAACTCACATTGTGGTTTTTTCTTTCTAGTTGGGTTTCCACGTGATAAATATGGTGTTTACATTGTGTGGTTGATTACTTGTGGATGTATGCATTTAAATTTTACTTATGTTAGTTTATTTTTTAAGCAAAAGTGGTCAGCCACTAATATAATATAGTTTACTTATGTTAGTTGATTCTATATGTTTTGGTGCATAAAATTTTAAAGTAGTTGAATCAATGAATTAGTGGTGATTATATATTCAACCCTCCCCTCTTATTAATCATAAGTTTATTAAAAATTGGTATCATATCTTTGGTCCCCTGATTGTGAAGGCTTAACAGCTTATGGACAAGATCCAAATATGTATAAGAAGGAAGCACCTAAGTTCACTAAAGAAAACTTATCTACATGGGTAAGAAGGATAAAGTTGAATGTATCTAGTATTAGAGAGAAAGCATTGGATCATCTTACAATGAAGTATGTTCAACCTTCTGGCATCCTAACTCCTGATGAAATAAAAAGAAAGTTGGAACATAAATCTGTTATGATAGAAATTGCAAGTGATTTGGGTGATGCTGAATTTGTAGATATTAAAGAAATGGATATTGCTAAAGATATGTGGGATAAGATAGCTATAGTCCATGGAAATTATTCTCATGTTTAGAAAGCTAAAGTAGACAGTCTTGGAGGAAAGTATGATGAAATGAGAATGCATGAAAGAGAAAATATTGGTTAATATAGCAAAAGGCTAAAGGAAGTTGTCTCTACTATCAAAGGAGCTAGTGGTCAACTTGATGATGATGATGTGGTAAGTAAAATCTTGAGAACCCTTCTACTATAGTATGCTATTAGATTCTCTTCTATACAAGAACTCAGATATATCAGTCCTACAAATGTGACTCTAGAGTCTTTGATTGGAAAACTTACTATTTTGAGTTAAGTAATTTTGATAACAGTATGCCTAGAATAGAATCTGATTCCAAAGATTCCCTTACCATTGGTTAATCAAAGAAAGGAAAGGAAGTCTCTAACAGTTATAAAGGGAAACATGACTATGATTATATCTTATATGAGGAAAGAGAACAAGAAGATTTGGAAGCATTGCTAGCAAGGAGATTACCTAGAGGAAAAGGAAAGTACCAAGGTAAAATACCCTAAATTTTTTTTTCATGTAATAAAATTGGTCATATTATATCTAGGTGTCCTGAAAATGATAGGAAGGAGAAGTTCAAGAAATTCAGGAACTTCAAGGACAAGAGAAAGAAAGCATGTTACTTAGCAGAAGATGGTGTAACTAATGAAGAATCAGATGGAAAAGATGATGAGGAAGAGATAGTTTTTGTTGTAGTTAAAGAAAGTCCCTCAACCGGTGTAGATGGAGATAGTGAGGAGAAAGCATTGATTTCAAGAATGAATTATAGTGGTGACTAGATAATAGACAATGAGTGTACACATCACATGACTGTTGAAAAAAGAAAATTTATTTCAATGAAAGAATGTGATGGTGGTGCAATCAGATTTGGTAATGGTTCACTATGCATAATAAGAGGTAAATGTCAAATAGAACTTAATGATACCACTAATTGTGATGATGTTTATTGGGCTGACAGTTTAAAGTATAACTTGATAAGTGTTTCTTAGTTGAATAACAAAGGTGTTAGGTTGGAATTCAGTAATGGTGTGTGCAAGATCTTAGGAAAATTTGGAGATTTGATTGCTACTTATAAACAGACTAGATTTAACCTATTCTGATTGAACTCTGCTAACAAACAAAACTTAATTGCTAAAGTTGAAGATAGCTAGCTATGGCATAAAATATTTTTTCATGTTAATTTTGATAATATGGTAATGATGACATTATTTTTCCATTAGTATACTCAGTGAAAAACATTGACAAAGCATTACCGGCAGACATCAAGCATTACCGGCGAACCACAAGCAGTACCGGTGAAATGCAAGCATACCTGACAAAACAAAGATTTTGAGAAAAATGCTAAGTATAAAAGTGACAAGCATCACCGACAACCACAAGCATTATCGGTGACACAATTTTCAAAACTAACCCGACAAGAACAGAAAAGGCATACCCGATGACAAGTTCAAGAAAGGAACACCGACGATCAAGAAAACTGACCATCAGAACCAACAGACAGATAAAGAACCCACAAATTGTGGATCTGATTTTTACACGGTGGATAAAGAAAAGTAATTCTATTTATAGAGTTTTATTTATTTTTTTAATGGTCATGCGAGCTTTATGTAAATTCTTTAAAGCATCCTAATGGATCTAAAGCATATCTAACTAAAGATCAAGGTCAAGTTGTATACCTTGGATCTAGAGTTAACTTGCGATGCATGAATCAAGAATTGAATCTAAATTAGTATAAATAGATGTTCATACTCAATTGTGAGTACATGAATTCTTTGTTATTGATAGCCATGAAGAGAATCTAAGGAGAAGAAGGCAGAATTCATGCAAAGATCAGAAACAAAGTACATCAGTTATCAAGAACACATAGAGGCTACCAACGAGCAGATAAAGGTATTATTCAATCATGAAAGGATGATTACTAGTATGTATGAAGCTTTATAGGATCTGTTATCAGCAATTGAAGATTGCATATATCATCAGATCAAAGACTTATGTAGTTGAATTCTAACAAGTACATCACATCTAAAATCCTTTTGTAGAAGGTGGACTTAACTATTCTCTCTAAATATCTTAACAAAGTGCACACTTAACAGTGTTGCTAAAGCTTCAAATGAAGTAGATCTTAACAGGTCTCCACTGTAATACTCCTAATAGGGTAGGTCATCAGAAGTGACCAATTGTAAGCCTTAACCGGC
>MU225388.1:989257-1015531 GCA_018584345.1 Thuja plicata
ATGAACAGTTAGATAAGATAAATTACAAACTGATGACTAAGGGTTAATGGGCTAACCAAGAAAAGTTTTAGAGGTACCGATTCACCCCTCCCCTCTCAGTACATCATCTCAATATAATTCCAACAGGTAAAAGTCAGTAAGCATAAATGTGTTTGAGGTTTGCCTACTCTAGCTAAGCCTGAAAAATACTATGTATAAAGAGGGTTAGTTGGGAAAGCTAACTAGGTCTAGCTTTACAAGTAAAGTCTATTCATCTCAGTACATTCTTGACCTTGTTCATACTGACTTGTGTGGACCAATGAGAAAAAAGAGCTACTATGGAGACAATTACTTTATCTTATTTGTTAATGATTACTCAAGAATGATGTCGGTTATGTTTTTAAAGGATAAATATGACATATTCTACATATTTAAGGTATATAAGGAAAGAGTTGAAAAATAAATAGGTAAATCACTCAAGTGTCTTAGATCTGATAGAGGAGGTGAGTTTACTTCACATGAGTTCTCAACATTCTGTGAAGAACATGAAATCAATAGACAAATGTCAGCACCAAGAACACCTCAACAAAATGGAATTGCTGAGAGAAGGAACATATCCATAATTGATTATGCAAGAACAGTTTTGATACAAAATGGAGTGGCACAAATTTTTTGGAGAGAAGATGTAAGTACTGTTGTTTATACTTTGAACTGGGTACAACTTAAGAAAGGTACAAACAAAACACCTTATGAGCTATGGTATGGTCATACTCCTAGTGTCAATTAATTCAAATTTTTTGGAAGCAAATGTTACATAAAGAAGGATGACCAGAATGGTAAATTTGATTCTAAGAGTGATGAAGAAATATTTCTTGGCTATTATACTAGAAGAAAACCATATAAGTGTTTGATCAAGCATACTAACAAGGTGATTGAAAATGAAAATATTAGAATTGATGGATTTTCTTAAAATAATGAGGAAGATAGAAAGAAGGAACAGAAAGACTATGACAAGTTTATTTATGTTCAACTGATGGAAACAAAGGTAGTACCATAGGCGACTAAAGTAATGAATGAAGCACAACCGATGAATAATGATGAAGGTAACCAAAGGAAAAAACTGGTACTCCCAAGGTATGTGAAACTCAATCATACACAAGATCAAATTATTGGAGATAAAAATGTTGGAATGATGACAAGAAGCAAGGTAAGAGAAAGCACTTGTCTGGTATTTGAATTAGAACCTAAAACTGTTAAATATGCTTTGGACAATGATGATTGGGTTATGGATATGAAAGAAGAATTAGAAAAAATAGAAAATAATAACACTTGGACTTTAGTACCTAGACCTACTGACAAGAATGTTATAGGTACTAAATGGATTTTTAGGAATAAGCTGAATGAGAAAGAAGAAGTGACCAGAAACAAGGCAAGGCTAGTTTGCAAAGGGTATACACATGAAGAAGGAGTAGACAAGAAACTTTTGTACTTGTTGTAATACTTGAAGGTGTAAGGATATTATTAGCATATGTTGCTCATAAAGGATTTAAGGTACATCGAATGGATGTAAAATCTACTTTTCTGAATGGTGTGTTAGAAGAAGTATACATTGAACAACCTGAAGGATTTGCAACTAAGAAAGGTAAAGACATGGTATGTAAACTGCATAAAGCATTGTATAGATTGAAGAAAGATGTAAGAGCATGGTATGAAAGGTTTCATGCATATCTTATTAAGATTTGTTTTACAAGAATTAGTGACAATATCAATGTATATCTAAAATCTAAAAGTCAAGACATAACAATGATTGCTGAAATTTCTGTTGATGACATAATATTTGGTGGAAATGAAACATTGAGTAGATCATTTGTAGAATAAATGAGGAAGGAATTTGAAATGTCTATGATTGGAGAAATCAAATTCTTTATTGGACTTCAAGTACAACAGAAAAAGAAAGGAATATACATAGGTCAATCAAAATATGCAAAGGAGATTTTGAAAACTTTTTGCATGGAAGATTCAAAACCAATGGGAATACCTATGGTCACATGTTGTAAATTATCTAAGGAGGATGAATCAAAAGAGGTAAATGAAAATTTTTATAGATCCATGATTGATAAACTACAATGTGTTGTGCATAGTAGACCAGATATTGCACACGTTGTTGGTATTGTTTCAAGGTTTCCATCAAATAAATAAGACTCACATTTGGTTGAAGTAAATAGGATCTTCATATTTATTAAAGAAAATGAAGATTATGGCTTATGGTATGGCAAGGATGTAATTTTTTTTTGAATTTTTTCACTAGTGTAGATTGAGTAGGAAATGTCAATAATATGAAGAGCACAAGTGGTGGAGCATTCTTTCTTGGTAAAATATTAGTCTCCTGGACTAATAAGAAATATAATTGTATTTCTCAATCTACTGCAAAGGTAGAGTATGTTGTTGCTGCTCTTAACTGTCAGCACGCAGTATGGATAAAATAGATTCTTGAAGGAATTCATGAAAATTTTAGAGAACCTATTGTTATCTATTGTGATAACACTGGTGTAATAAATATTTCCAAGAAACCAGTGATGCACTCGAAGACAAAACACATTGCAATTAAATATCATTTTCTAAGAGAGAAGGTACAAGAGAAGGAGGTAAGGCTTGATTATGTGTCTACTAAAGAACAAGTTGTTGATATATTCACCAAGTTATTACCAAAGGACACCTTTGAATATATCAGAGGTAGATTAGGGGTTATTCCTCTATCTGAAGTTAATTAAATGATGATGTTAATTGCATCGGTTCATATATGTTTGTTAGAATATCATATGTGTGAATTGATGTAGTGGTGGAAAACTCCTAGGGGGAGAAGTATTAAGTTTGATGTTAAAATGGTGTAATGCGAAATGAACATGCAAGATTCAGGAAAGTGTACTCAGAGATGACTAAATGGTTTGTCAACTTTGGCATTGCTGTCAAAGGGGGAGAATATGTATGTACTTCCAAAAGGGGGGAGAATATGTATTTTCTACAAGGGGAGAATTTTTATTTAATCTTGAATTATATATGAAAGATTCAAGGGGGAGTATATGAAGATGATGGAATAGTATAACTGAGTACACAAAAAGAAGTAGATGATCAAAGGCGAAGATAGAAGTGGAATTTTTTTTGTAGAAGTCACAACAAAGATAAGAGTGTTGCCATTAATGCCAAAGGGGGAGATTGTTAGAAAAACTGATGCAGTGATGCTAAGTGATGTATTGATGAAGATTGGTATACACTTGATGATAGGTGAATTAGTTATTTGGTTGTTATTGATGCCAATTACTTGTCTTAGTGTTTTTAGTATGTTACCTAATACTATGTAAGTGAAGCACGAGTTGCAATATATTTCTAAATTTTCTATTCTTTTGGAAGGTTATATCATGTGTGATGATGTTAAATTTTCCATCATGACTCTTGATATGGAGAAGTGAGTTGTTTATGTTTGATTAGAATCAAACTGGGTAATTGGTAAAATAGTCAGTGATAGACAATAAGTGATTTGAATGTTACTTCACATTGGTGAATTATTGGATGGAGAGGTCATAGGATATCATTGTAAAAATGTCAAGATACCATATGTATGAGTGTGAATCATTATGTTAACTAGTGCAACTAGTTTAATTGACTGGAAGCGGTGTTAACATAATGAATAGGTAAACAAGACAAAGTTCTTGAACAGGCTATGACAATTTGTAGATCGCTGATGGAATTCAATGTGGAAAAAGGATCGGTGGTGATTTTTGTAAATTATAAAGTTGGTTCCGTATTTTGTGGGACTCACTTGACATCACATTGATCAAGATATACATTTGAGGATGCTTCTTCAAGGAGTTTCTTCTGGTCAAATGAGGTTTTTGAAATGGCTCAACTACCAAGGTAAAATTGATGAACAAGCCGACGTGGTCAGAGGAAAATGTTTCATGAGTGTCTAGATACATTTCATCTTACCTAAGATGATTTGGATCATTCATATCTCAAATCTAGGTTTTGTTGTAAGTCGGTGGAAGTAATTCTATATAGTAGGACAATTGTAGAAGAACAAAAAAATAGAGCTGATTGTGAATCGCAGAAGGATTTGGAGATAGAAAGTAAAAGAATCAAGTGTGATCAAGATGAGGAAGAGTATATAGTATGATGATGTATTAAAGAGCTTAAAATGATCTAATCATGCTGAGGTAGTGCATTTTTTACAGATCATTTTATATGTTACTTTATAATCATTATAACAGTGAAATTTTCTAACATGGTGGATCCTAATAGATCTTTATTGTAAATCCTCTAGAAAGGTGATGCATTAGCTTGTGTTTTAAATTCGTCTAACAAGGCTTCTATGGATAGTGAAAAGATCCTAACAGGTATTAGGAAAATCCCTCAACATTTTAACACCTAACAATGTTTTTGTAAACCTTTAACATGGTAAGCTCCTAACAGGGCGTATTCCAGAAGAGTACAAATTTTGTGGGTATCATCTCACACCGTGCTTTTTTCCTAGTTGGGTTTCCATGTGATAAGTATAGTGTTTACCTTATGTGCTTTATTACTTGTGGATGTATGCATTGAAAGTTTACTTATGATAGTTTCTGCTATATGTTTTGGTGCATAAAAGTTTAAAGTAGTTGAATCGATGAATTAGTGGTCATTACTGATTGGCCCCTCCCCTCTCAGTAATTAGACTTGTATTAACATGAGGAAGATTGGGGATCTCTCAATTTCTTTTTTCTCTAATGTATATTCTAATTTTGAGATGGAGCAACAATATCATGTGGTATACTTGTTGGTGAAGTATTTGAAACAACTGTTGAAGTTGAAGCTTGACTTGATGAAGGAGGTGAAGCACTATATACTTTACTACAAGGGAAGATAAAACTTCACAATATAGTAATCCAAGCGAAATAGACACAACACATAATGAACCAGAATCAACTTGATCAATAAGGGGTAAAAAATCTACTCAGTTATTGATTGCAAAAGAGGATAAACATGAATTACACAAAATGAGGTACAAGGTAATTACGATCACAGCAAGCTGTCATAGAATCAGAAGAGAAGTAGATGGATGAAAGAAATAGACATAGGAGAAAAATACTACAAGTATCAGACTACCTTCCAACCCTTTACAATTGCAACCTTTCTGCTATATATAGAGCTATGACCATCTTGGGATCCCTTAGGATGCAACAAGCTTCGGATGGTCCTAGAAACCCTAACCCTAAAACATAGGAGAGAGGAAAAGAGAGAGAAGAGACGGTGGAGAATGACCGAGTCAAAAAGATATTCATGGATATTTTCGTGTTCCTCCTTGATCTAGCAATTGAAAATCAGATTTGGTAGATGGTGGATAGCAGCATTTACGTTTACTCTGAAAGTCATGCACACCTGTTCAACTATACTTCTCTGTAATAACTGCCTCTCTTGTCTGTGAACAGTGCATGGCCAAGTGTTCATCTTATCACCGCCTAAGACTTCTTCCCCTTCCTCCTAGCACTTCTAGAAACTCAGTCATAACTCTTCTCTTTCCTCTGTCACTAGAACCTCCTCTGATCAAATCTGGAACACGAGCATAGAGAAACCATGGCTGTCGAGCGTTCACAGTGCCAAATCTGCACCATCATTTCTATCATGATTAGCATGAAATAATCCTCTTGATGAAACATCACTAGAGAAGAATCTCCTTAATGTTGGGGCTGGAAACCAACATTAGACTGATTTGTATAATGTTGTTGTCCTAATATTGTTGGCTCATCCTACATGGTTAGAGCTTGATAAAAATCTGATCCTTGACAAACACACTACTCAAAAGCTTGATTGTAAGTAGTACACCATTCTTTTGCTTGAGAAATATTATTTTGAGTAGGAACAAGGGTCCTTACTAGATTTGTATTTGTATTGGCAAGGGCATCATTACCCATGAACATATTTTGGTTCCATGCACCTTGTCCCTGATTTTGTGGCCTATTGAATGAATTGAAAGAAGAACCCTAGGGTTGAGGCTGATAAGGCTTATTACCTTGAGTGCTTTGCCTCTTTATGGTCACCATCTTATTTCCCATCTTCTACAAGCAAAGATCTAATCCTTGTATCTTCTACATTAGATTTTCCATCATAGTTTTGAGTTTACTATTGAAGATGTTGAACTTGATGGAGCATCAATAAGAGGCTGACTTGTAGTTGTAGTGGGGATAGGAGCCATTATAGGTTGATGTGTAGGCATATCATGGAATAAAGACATTGGAGGCCTTGGAGCTAACTTTCCACCCTGTATTAACTAATTTTCAGCTTTTATTGCAATATCATATGCAACTAGTAAAGTATCTCCACCCATTGTCTACAAGGTAGTAGAAATGTTACTATCAAAATCTCTGAGATAATAAAAGAACGCATTACCAAGGGAAGGATTCAATGAAGTAGGTCTTCTATCCTAATTTTTTTGAAATCTATAATTAAAATCAATCATAAATTCATTGGGTGTTCTCTTAATTGTAGTTAGCTTCTCTAACAGTGACAGGTGATCACTTTTGTCCTTGAAGTACTTGCATAGTCTTTCTCCTAACTCATCCCAATCATGGATGGAGTTATGTCAAAATCCTCTATACCACTACAAGGTTTTTCCCTTCAACGTTGAAGCTAAAATTCTAACAACAACATCATCATCTATAACACCATGTAAATTGCAGTTATTTGAAACTTCTTGAATGCATTCTATTGGGGAAATGGAAGTTTCACCAGTGAAATATGGAAAATGCTTAAGTGCACACACTGGTATATTGTTTGTTTGGGATAAAATAATAGGAATACCACCATTAAAGGTAACAAAAACTTGATTCATAGGGGAAACCATGTGGAAAAATGATATATTCAATTGAGAAGATGGTATCCTATATTGTGTTCTTATCACAAGAGGAGTAGAAAGAGATCTAGTTGGTATAGGTGTTTCTTATGAACTCCTAACTGGTGATAGAGAAATTCTATTTCTTCTTCTTCTAGAATTTGAAAATGAGAGTTCAAAAAACTAGAAATCACCTCTACAAGATGACCTTGTTTGAATCCTGGGCACGAAAATAGAAAATCTGGTCTAACAACCCAAATGCAGAGTTAGAATCACCAAGTACTTGAAAGTGAGCCTATGAAGGCTGAGATGATAAGAGTAGCACTGATTTCATAGCATGCATATTTAAGTTCTTTGCTTAACACCATCCAACCAATGGGTATTCTTGAACAACTTGAGATTCTATACCATTGGGCTTGCCAAAATTTGTTAATAGAAAAGTATGCACCCTTTCCTAGATGGTGGTTAGCAACCTAGGAAACCTCATAAAACATGGAAACAACCTCCAAGTGTAGGACTTGACAAGCGAGTTTGAGTCTGTGGAGAAGGTTGACTTCCATTACAATCAGGATGCATCTAATAACTAATTATCTTGAAGGGAAAAGAGAAAGAAAGATAACTTGAGATGAAATGGGGTGATACATCAGATTAAATATTTTGATTTCCTCCTACCTTAGACTGCATTTTAATTCAATGAGATCATAAAAATACACTACTCAAATATATATCAACCTCAATCTAACATGAAGGCAACAAATTGAATTCAACCCTAGGAGGAATACAAATGTTCACCTGAATAGTTCTGATCAATCACAAATTGAACAAAATAGAAATCTTTTAGATGATGAAATACATCCAAATATGTAGCCCAAAATGTACTAAATAGTTGGATTTAAAAATAGGTAAACCATAATTTCATTAAAATCAGGCAAGACAAGGTAACAATTACAGATCAGAAAACTCTATAATAGAACCGAGGAAGAGATCTAAAAAATATGTACATATTTTTCTTTTAAAGAGAAGACATAACTTATAGTACATCCTTGGAGTTCAAACCCTAACCACGGTTGGGTTAAAGAAATATCATATCATAAAGAAATATGACCTGCAAGTTATCCTAGCCTGGAAGTGACATGAAGCCTTGTAGTTAATGCCCTTGCCACTAAAAATTATTTTACAACTGCAAGCAGGTCAACAATAACCACGAGTCTAAAAGTCTTCTCTATGTACCTAAGATGATGTGAAATATAGCCTTGAGCCCATACCATCTTAATGAGCATGGGGAAGGCTAAAGATCAGATTGACCCTAGGTGATGGCATCGTTACTCTGAAAGTAGCTAGGGCAACTGAAGAAATCAATGCTCTATTCTGCAAAAGCGGAAAGCACATTTGATGGTGACCATCATCTTTTAAAATTTTAAATTTCCGACATTGTTCATGGTGTCAAAGGGTCTGACTTGATAAAAAACTCCATTGTCAATGGAGTGAGTATATCAAACAACTCTCTGGCTATTTAGTAGAATGTGGGAAGCATATCTGATGGAGGTATCAATGAAACTACAATATCGAATAAATATCCTACCACTTTATAGAACACTAGATTCTATCAAAAAATATATAAATGAAAAAAACCCATCAAATAGTCGTATTACAGCCTATTCAAATACAAAAACTCATCAATACACTTACATCAATGAAAATGACAACAACCTCATTGAAAGAAGCTTATCAAGAAAACTAGGCTGTCAAACAAACCCCGAAGACCACTGATCAAACATACAATCCTGTCGATGAAGACCTCGATGGGACTGAGTAGAGCCTTGTCAAAATTTACATCCATGGGAGGAACAAAGGGCACAATAGAGACCCAAAACCTATCAATACACTCTTGCAGACTCACAAAGAATGCATGACCCATCCTCAATCACTGCTGCCACTTGTATGCAGTTCACAAGACCTTACCTCCAACTGAGCTATCGATGAAAAGATCTCATCAAACAAATCTCAAAGTTCCCCATCAGGCACATAAACCCATCAATTTTTTTTTTGAAGAAACCACACGAAAGAACACCAAAATAATCTTGCCACAGTTAACTTTCACTGCTTGGTCATGGACCCATTTGTTATCAATGAAACTGGTTCATCGAAGAAAGATTTAAATTGTTGGTCACACACAAAACTTGCTCAAAATCTTTTATCGATGAGACAACAGGTGTATGATCTTTTCATCAAGATCCAAAGATGTCTTTCCAAAAAAATCATATATCAAAGAAACATGACCTCCATCGGCAAGGCCTCTATCCTATTATACCAAAATATGATGGGGAAAAATGGTCAGTAAACACTAATGATGAACATTTAACCTCTTATGATGCATCATAGACTAATGATGACTCCCCTTTGGATGATGCTCTTATTGTATATCTGAATGATGTTATTGTTGCAAATATAGTCTCTAAAACCTCTATGGATCTCATAATAATCCTCCTAATTATGTTACAACCCCCTCTAGATGTATGGACCCTTATTTGTTTTTTGTTCCCACTTTGCTTCAATATTTTGTTAACAATGTGTAGCCTTCTCAACATTCTACCCATTGTGTTGATAGTTTTTCTAATAGGATTTCACCACTTGCTCCCCCTTTTGGTGGGAATCCTAGTTATAGTAGGGTAATCCCACAATAGTGGATTACACTTTTACCCATGAAGGAAAAATTTGGGCAGGGAAAAATGATTAGAAAGCATGTTTGATCGAATCAAAAGTTTCAATTGAACATGATCTACACTTTCAATTGAAACCCATGACACATAATTGTTTTTATTGCATATAGCATATGTATGATCTAACCCTAGAACATTTTTTAAGATAATTTTTTCCACATATGTTCAACACAATATATGTTTTCTAGAACCCTAGCAAGTTTGCTAGAACCCCTTTCAATCGAACATGTGTTCTTTTGAACTTGCTTTCCACGTATCTCTCCCCAAACTCTCCTAATTTTTGCAGATTTAAGGCCTTCAAAAATTTGGTTGAAGGCTCAAACAAAACAATCTTGACAAACCTAGATGGATGATTGCACTACAAAGTGAGATTTCCAATGATTATGAATTTAATAGATATTGACTTTATTATGAATTTGTTTTTGTTAGTTTAAATAAACATAGGTTTTTCAATGTATATCAACTTCTTTGTTCAACACTCATGGAAAAAGAGTAAACTAAGTAAAAACAATTTAAAAAAATTATTGCATTAGGTATTTATGTCCTCTTTCCAAAAAAAACAAGGAAAAAATAATTTTAGAGAACAAGTTATGAGTGTATAAGGGAACCTATGTCTAAATCATAGTTAACTCCATTTCAAAACTTAATAAAATAAAATTTATTCAACATAATGAAATGAAACCAATTGAAATCACTAGACATCATATTACAAACCTAAATTTTAAAGAATCACATTAATAAAATAAAAACTATTCAATATAATGAAATGAAACCAATTGAAATCACTATATATCATGTTACAAACCTAAATTTGAAAGAATCACATTTTAATCCTTTTTTAGAAAAAAATTTATCTGACATAAAGTGAATGTAACTCTTTAAAAATGATATTTGTTGTTAAAAACTAGTTTTTGAAGGATATAGAAAAATGTATACAAATCAATTCCAAAAATTAAAAAAAATATATTTAGAATATACATACAAAATTTCACAAATCACTAGTTGAAATCAAATTCAATTTCTTAACAGTTTAGTGGCATAGGTGTCCAAATGTGAACTTTTTTTAGAATGTTCATTTCAGTTTCAAACTTGGCTAAAAAGTACAACCCGCTATTGTGAAATCACACAATATCACTTGGAAAATTATCTAACAGAGTAGGAATTTTTTTTCTTTAGCTTCTCATTCTCCACCCATAGTTGTGGGTGAGTTGTCAACCCACTCTTGAGGTGGGCTACTAATTTTTATACTAGTGTGGCATTTATGGATTATCATTGTAACAACTAGTACCTTTAATATTAATGTGTTATTGATATCTTTTGACACCTATGGGCTATGGTTGTGTAAGGGACAACACCCTTGTTTTGTTTCTATTTTATATAAAAACCATGTTATAATGATTTAGAATAACTGAGAGGGGGGTGAATCAGTTATCCAAGGTCCAGATGCACCAATTAAACTTTCAAACACTCAGATCCACTTAGTAATCCACTCGGTCTCTATAGCATATGGTCAACAATATAAACATGCAGTTTATTATCCTACTATAATCAACTTGCAGAATATAAAACTCTTAATAGTACAACACATAAATTAAAATTCACACAAGTATGACACCAAGATTTAATGTGGAAAATCCAATATGGGAAAAACTACCAGTAACATGCTACCAATTTTTTACTCTTCTGAAGCGAGCTCTGTGAAAAGCCAACCTGGTTAAAGGTTACAATACACACTGTTAAATGTGACCCAGTTAAAGGATTTAATCACCTTGTTAAAAGTGAGCCTTGTTAAAGGGCTTAAACCATTCCATTAGAATGTAACCTTGATTATAGGATTTAACAATATGACTATTAGGTCAACCTTGTTTAAAAGGTTTTTGCAACTGATACAATAGTTAGAAAGTAACATAAAATTGTGATCTGAAACATACAACTCACTTTGAAAATACATATCCAATTATAAATCAAATGCTAATTCACTAAATGCCCTTCATTTTCATCTCCATCTCTGATCTCTATCTATGATTTATGATCTTTGATCTGCTTGGAAAATCCTTCAAGCAATCACCACTGTGTAGTCTTGTACTGCCCTCTTCAACCTTCTCTTCCTTCTGCTTAGATTAGCCAATCAACTGAATTAACCACATACCACACTATGTACATAACCTACAATTAGGTTAATCTTATACCTCTCTGATCAATTAGCTTGATCTATTGCCACTTAATTATCACCATAGATCTTAGGTTTAGGTCAGATCCAACGAATCCTTCCATCATTTTGTTTCTATCTACATTGTAGAATACATCCTAAAACTCCTTCTTGAATCCATATATAAAAATGGTTAAACATAAGTTAAATGCTCCTTTAATTATCCACAATAATCATCATTATCCTAAATATACTTCACATATCCCAAGAAAATCAACTATGTTGACTCGGATCTCAAATATTTCTCAAACTGTCATAATAATGACACTCAGTTAATACTGTGTTCTACCGCCCAGTCATCTCTGTGTAACTCGGTAATTCTCTGAAACTCGACACATACTGATGCTTGGTCAATACTAAAATTTTCTCAACATATATTGGCACTCGGTCAACACTTGCATCACTCGGCATTACTTGGCACAAACTATTCTGAACTTATGTTCTTTAATCTTCTGCTGTGTTACTCGGTCAAGACTAATCTTGTAGTCATCCAAACTTCACTTAGAATTATGATGAATAATATATTACCTTGTCAAGGTGCAATCTCATCAAGCACCCATTGTAGTTTCACATAACTAAACCATTCACCAGGTCTTCTTTTTTATCTCTCCTTTTCAAATATTCTTCATCAATCAATTGATATGGCACTTTGCAAGATAGAAATTGTAGTGCCCACCCATAATTTACTTTTCAATCTTGATGCCAGAATATTTTGGTTATTTTCATGATGATTATTTGGTGCAGGAGCACCTAGGAAATCCTCAAGCCTTAGAAGTTTTTGGATTTTATTTGACCTTATCCAAGTCAGAGAAGTGTGTTTTCTTTGAGGCCTTAGTAGGTCATGTGGACTAGGTGAGTTGGTGTTAGTACCAAGGTCACAAAGTAGTCATTATTAGTTAGGCTTAGTTGGTCTAAAGTTGGAATTTGGGTTCAAAATGTGTCCTAAACCCATAAATGATGTAAAATATGCCTTAAGGTCATTAAATAGGGTTAGTTCATTGAACTACAAAACATAGAGGCCCTATATTCTAGTTGGCATAGTAAATGCAAAAAGATGCCAAAAGTTGTCATGACAACATTTGCAAGAAATTGCAAATGTTGCATGCAAATCGACAACATAGGATCCCCAAAAATGAAGGAGTGGGAATTGATTTCAAATGGCCCAGAATGGTGGAGAATGACATCTAAGACACTCTCAGGCTTGAATCCCAAGCAGAGAGTTTTGTAATCAAGTTTTTGTGAGTAAGAAAGAAGAGTTCCCTGTATACAGCACACAATCTACTAATTTGCATGTTAATGGTGTTGTAATGGATTAAATCTCGAGAGTTAATTGTGGATTCATGTAGTGTGGAGTGATAAAATACTTTTATTTTCAGAGAGAAAGTTGTTTTGAGTTAATCTTTTTTTGGTAGGAAAATAATAGTAAACTAGGTAGTCTGCTGGTGTCTTTTAACCAATTTTTGTTTTCATGGCTCCCACTTGAGATTCAGCAATGGAAACCTTAAAAGAGTGGATTAATCTCATAGTGGAGCCATTTTACATTTTGTATATAGAGGTAGGAGTTCAGGAGATTAGTGGAGCTATTTTTAAACTCATGCCCTAAGCGAGTTAGGACAACCTGGTTAGGTGCATGAGAGGCTAGAAACCTATTGCAGAGACAAGGGAATCAGATGGAGGATTGAACTAGGTGATGTCAGAGTGTTTTTAGGGTCTTATGAGTCCCTAGGTTTGAGTTTAGAGCTGTGCCAATCTAACTAGATTGATTTGTGAGGAGAAACCAGACCATTGCTTGTAATGCACCAAAATAGGCCTAAAAGCCCTACTTTCTAGGACAGTGTTGTACGGATGAGTTGGGGACCTAAGACCTTAAAAATAATTTAGGTATCCAAAAAGGGTATCTGGATCCCTAAATAGTTTTGGGGGTTGTGTGTGAGTTTTTCAAGTTATTCTAGAAAAACCCTCTAGATAGGGCTAATTGAGCCATTAGGCCTAACTGGACAATTTGAAGACAAGTTGTGAACTCGACTATTTGGAGTGGAGAAACTTATGGATTTTGATTTTTTTGGGAGTAAGGAGGACATAAAAAGTACCCAAATTTCCCTTGTAGCATGGAGTATGTTGGAATGGATAAATTTGCATTAGTTTCTTCAAATATTTTGGAATCATTGAGACAAAACTAAGATAGTTGTCATCCAAGGTGAAAGCACAATCATTGTAACTCTTAGAGAAGAGTTAGGTGAGGTCTTAGGCAGAGTGTCTATTAACTTGGGGAGATCCTATAATGGAGTTAGGATCCTATATTGGGCTAGGGAACACTAAGTCCTATTTTGGGGATTCTGCAAGCACACTTTAGGGATTACTTCTATCAGATTGGTATCAGAGCCAAGTTGATCAGGCTTGTGGTTAATGTTACAACTAGAGGAATCCATTGGAGAGTTAACAATGGTGAATAATGATGAATTAGAAAAGAAGGTGGATGAACAAGAGGAGGAGAACACGATACTCTGAGATAGATTGGCTCAACTTGAACAAAAAGTTGATGAAGTTGGTGTGAAGGAAGATGAAGTGTTAGAAAAGGTTGGAGGGAAAGGAAAAGACCTTGCCATTGAAGATGAATTCCCCAAGTCTGACCCCGTCAATGAACAAGAACCATTCTTGAAAGATCTAAAAGCTATGAGTGGTAAAGTATTGGAAGGAGTTCCCATTTTAAGTGGAAAAATGGAACCAAAAGTATTTCTTTATTGGATAGAGGGGTTAGAAAACCATTTTGAGTGTGATGGAATCACTGAGGCTCAAAATGTGAAGGTTGAAAAAGCTAGGTTGAGAGGATCTGCACTCACTTGGTGGAAATTCATCCAAGATGAGAGAGAGAAGGATGGGAAGAAGCCTATTGCTTCATGGAGAGCTATGGTAGCAAAAGTAAGAGAGGCTTACATCCTCAAGGATTATGAAATCCAAATCCATAAGAGAAGACAAGGTCTAAGGTAGAAGGACCTAGATGTTAACTCTTACACTGAAGAGTTCCAAAGACTTTGTATGAGGTCAAGGATAACAAAATATGAGAAAGTGAAAGTAGAAAGGTATCTTAATGGCCTCAAATGGACCATTCAAGATGAGATGAGTCTCTTGACTCTAGATACAGTTCAAAAGTGCCACTAAATTTCTATCAAGGTGGAGGATAAGTTGAAGAAGAAACAAGATTCCAATACTTCAAGAGGAAGAGGTAGAGGAAGAGATGCTAGAGGACAAAGAAGTGGTTATGGAGAAAGAAGCTCTGAATCCAAAGGACAATCAAAGACTAAGCTCACTAAACAGCATGAAGGGAACTTCAATAGGGGGAGTTCCAGAAGAGGAAGGAACTCTAATAATAGAGGAAGATGTAGTAGCCAAGGAAGAGGTAACTATTTTTCCAACATGAAGTGTTATCACTGTAATCAGTTAGGACATCATGCATATAGGTGTCTAGAGAAGGGAAGTAATTCACAAGGAGGAGACAAAAGAGTGAACTATGTTCATGAAGAGACAAATGGGAACAAGAACCCTAAAGGCCCATTGGAATCAGAGGAGGGAGAAAACCTTATGATGAGGAGAACTCTCATAAAAGAACTAGTGAAGGAAGAAAATAGTCAGAGGAGAGCACTCTTTAGAGTGAAGTGTAAAATGATGGGAAAGTTGTGTAGAGTCATCATATAATCAGGATCAACTGACAACATAGTGTTAGAGGAGGCAGTGAGTAAGCTAAACATGACAAGGATACCCCACACCAACCCTTATAAAGTCACATGGATTAACAAAGGACAACATGTCCTAGTTAATGAACAAGCTTGGGTGGAATTCTCCATTGGGAGATATAAAGACAAAATTTTATGTGATGTCTTACATATGGATGCATGTCACTTTCTCCTAGGTAGACCATGGCAATTTGACCAGATGGCTATGCATAATGGAGTGAAAAACTCCTATACTTTCAAGAAAGACAATGTGACATACAAGATTCAGTCACTGTTGGAAGATGCAGAAGTGAAGTCTACTAGTCCAAATGTTCTTATGGTGGGTGAAAAGGATTTCTTAGATACTCTAGATGAAGGAGAAGGAATTGGATTTGTACTGGTGTTGAAACCAAAGGAAGTTGCAAACAAATCAGAGAAGAAGACAGAGCTACCCAGAGGAGTTCAAGAGATGCTAGTAAAGTATCAAGGGATAGTGAGTGATGGACATCCAGCCACCTTACCACCTAAGAGGTTAGTAAGCCATCGAATAGACCTAATCCCTGGAGCTACCCTACCCAGTAAGGCAGCCTATAAAATGACTCCCCAACATAATGAAGAGATAGCTAGACAAGTTTAATAATTGTTAGAACAAGGTATTATAAGAAAGAGCATTAGCCCTTGTACCGTACCCATAGTCTTAGAACCTAAGAAAGGGGGAACTTGGAGGTTATGTATAGACTCTAGAGAAATCAATAGGATTACCATTAGGTATAGGTTCCCTATCCCTAGGATAGAAGACCTAATGGACTATCTAGGAGGGGCTAGATACCTCACAAAGATAGACTTAAAAAGTGGATACCATCAAATAAGGGTGAATGAAGGGGATGAGTGGAAGACAACCTTCAAAACTACTGAAGGACTATATTAATTGCTTGTCATGCCATTTGGCCTATCAAACGCCTCATCAAATTTCATGAGGTTGATGAATGAGGTACTGAAAAACTACATTGGGAAGTTTGTAGTAGTGTACTTGGATGACATACTCATCTTTAGTAGAACAAGAGAAGAGCACCTCAAACACTTGGAATTGGTATTTAAGAAGCTGTAGGAGGAGAATTTGATGATAAAATTAGAAAAGTGTGAATTCATCAAGACAGAGCTAGTGTATCTTGGTTTTGTATTGTCAAAAGGTAACTTAAAAATGGATCAAAGCAAGGTTGAGGCCATCATCAACTATCATACTCCAAGGACAAGCACTGAGGTAAGGAGCTTTCATGGTCTTGCACAATACTATAGAAATTTTATTAAAAAGTTTTGTGCAATATGTGCTCCTATGTTAGATACAATTAAGGGAGGCATGAAGACCAAGATTTTTTGGAATGAGCAAGCTAATAATGGCTTTGAGCTACTGAAAAAGAAGATAGAAACCCAACCAATTTTAGTGTTGCCAAGATTTGAAAAATTGTTCACAGTGGAGTGTAATGCCAACAATGTGGCAATTGGAGCAGTCCTAAGTCAAGAGGGAAGACTAGTGGCTTTCCATTTGGAGAATTTGAGTGAAGCTAAGAAGAAATATTCTTCTTATGACCTAGAGATGTATGCTTTGGTCTAGTCATTAAGAAAATGGAGGCATTACCTATTGCCAAAGGAGTTTATAGTCTATTCTGACAACCAAGCATTGAGTTTTTTGAACTCACAAGAAAAATTGAGTCATAAGCACATGAAGTGGGTTGAATACCAACAAGAATATACATTCAACATCAAACACAAGAAAGGGTTGCAGAATAAAGTTGTAGATGCTTTGAGCAGAAGAGCATTGACCATTCAGGAGATTCAACTGCAGAGTATGGGTATTGACAACTTCAAGGACATGTATGAAGAAGATGAGGACTTTCCAAACATCTACAAGGTATGTCAAGAGTATAAAAACCACTTTCATAGTCAATACTCTAAATACACTTTGCAGTCTGGTCTTTTGTTTAAAGGGGGTCAGTTGTGTATCCCTAGAGGTTCAATAAGAATGAATCTCATACAAGAGAAACACAATGGTGCACTTAGTGGCCATTTTGGGATTAATAAAACTCAGGAGTTAGTCCAAAGATTCTATTTTTGGCCCAAGATGAACTTGGATGTGAAGAGATATGTTGAGGGATGTGTTATCTATCAGAAGGAAAAAGGAACATCTACAAAGGCAGGCCTATATCAGCCCTTACCCATTCCAACCAGGCCATGGGAATGTCTAAGCATGGACTTTGTGGTAGGTCTACCCAAGACTAGACAAGGAATGGATAGTGTCTATGTGATTGTAGACAAATTTAGTAAGATGGCTCACTTTGTGCCATGAAAGACAACAAATAATGAAATTCAAATAGCTTCTTTATTCTTCAAGGAGGTTGTTAGGATTCATGGTTTACCACTGAGTATTGTGTCTGATAGAGACACCAAGTTTATGAGCCACTTTTGGAAGAATATTTAGCAGAAGTTGGGCACCAACTTATCATTTGGATCTCCCTACCATCCTCAGTCAGATGGTCAGACATAGGTAGTAAATAGGAGCCTTGGTAATCTCCTAAGGTGTTTGAAAAAGGAGTATGGTAAGACATGGGACCAACTCATTGCACAAGAAAAATATGCTTATGATGACACTGTTAATAGAACCAAAAGGAAAATCCCTTTTGAGATTGTATATGGCATCCATCCTAGAGGCATTCATGAACTCAGAGACCTTAAAGATGGAGCTAAAGGCAGTGGATATGCTGAGGATTTTGCATATGCTATGCAAGAATTCCATGACATAGTTAGGAAGACTCTGACTGAGAACAGAGAGAAGATCAAGACCAAAGTGGATGAGAGAAGAAGGGATGTCCAATTAAAGATTGGAGATCTAGTGATGGTTCATCTCAATAAAACAATACTTCAGAAAGGAACACCTCACAAGATTTAGATGAGGAGAATTGGTCCATGTGTTATCCTAGAAAAGTATGGAGCCAATGCTTACAAGGTGGAACTTCCAAAGGATTTGGGTTTATCACAAGTCTTCAATGTTGCAGACTTGGTACTGTAAAAAGGCCCAATCCCTGATGCTGATTAGAGTCTGAATGAAGTCATACAGGAGATTGAAGAGCTGCACTTGCCATCTACACCAATCAAACAAGCTGAGAGAATACTGGATTCTAGAGTTTACAAGAAGACCAGAAAGAAGGAGTATACAGAAAACTTGATAAAATGGCAAGGAAAATCTAATGCAGAAGTAGTATGGATAAAGTAAAGTGAGTTTAAGAAGATGGGGGTTGAGGATGGTGCAGGAGCACCTAGGAAATCCTCAAGCCTTAGAATTTTTTTGCTTGTATCTAACCTTAGCCAAGTCAAAGATGTGTGTTTTCTTTGAGGCCTTAGTAGGTCATGTGGACTAGGTGAGTTGGTGTTAGTACCAAGGTCACCAAGTAGTCATTGTTAGTTGTTTTTGTTAGTTAGGCTTAGTTGGTCTAAAGTTGGAATTTGGGTTCAAAATGTGTCCTAGACCCATGAATGATGTAAAATATGCCTTAAGGTCATTAAATAGGGTTAGTTCATTGAACTAAAAAACATAGAGGCCCTATATTCTAGTTGGCATAGTAAATGCAAAAAGATGCCAAAAGTTGTCATGACAACATTTGCAAGAAATTGCAAATGTTGAATGCAACTTGAGAATATAGGATCCCCACAAATATAGGAGTGGGAATTGATTTCAAATGGCCTAGAATGGTGGAGAATGGCATCTAATACACTCTCAGGCTCGAATCCTGAGGAGAGAGTTTTATAATCAAGTTTTTGTGAGTAAGAAAGAAGAGTTCCCTGTATACAGTGCATAGTCTACTAATTTTCATGTTAATGGATTTAATATTGAGAGTTAATTGTGGATTCATGTAGTGTGGAGTGATACAAGACTTTTCTTTTCAGAGAGCAAGTTGTTTTGAGTTAATCTTCGAGTGGTAGGAAAATAATAGTAAACTAGGTAGTCTGCTGGTGTCTTTTAGCCAGTTTTTGTTTTCATGGCTCCCACTTGAGATTCAACCATGGAAACCTTAAAAGAGTGGATGAATCTTGTAGTGCAGCCATTTTACATTTTGTATATAGAGGTAGGATTTTAGGAGATGAGTGGAGCTATTTTTAAACTCATGCCCTAGGCGAGTTAGGACAGCTCGGTTAGGTGCATGAGAGGTTTGAAACCTATTGCAGAGACAAGGGAATGAGATGGAGGATTGAACCAGGTGATATCAGAGTGTTGTTAGGGTCTTATGAGTCCCTAGGTTCAAGTTTAGAGATAGTCCAATCTAACTAGATTGATTTGTGAGGAGTAATCAGACCATTGCTTGTAATGCACCAAAATAGGCTTAAAAGCCCTACTTTCTTGGACAATGTTGTATGGATGAGTTGGGGACCTAAGACATTATAAATCCTTTAGGTCTCCAAAATGGGTATCTAGATCCCTAAATATTTTTGGGGGTTGTGTGTGATTTTTTCAAGTTATTCCAATAAAAACCTTTGGATAGGGTTAATTGAGCCATTAGGCCTAATTGGACAGTTTGAAGACAAGTTGTGAACTCGACTATTTGGAGTGAAAAAACTTATGGATTTTGAGTTGTTTGGGAGTATGGAGGAAATAAAAAGTACCCACATTTCCCTTGTAGCATGGAGTATGTTGGAATGGAGAAATCTGCATTAGTTTCTTCAAGTCTTTTGGAAGCATTGAGATAAAACTAAGATAGTTGTTATCCAAGGTGAAAGAAAAATCATTGTAACTCTTAGAGAAGAGTTAGGTGAGGTCTTAGAAAGAGTTTCTATTGACTTGGGGAGATCCTATAGTGGAGTTAGGATCCTATATTGAGCTAGGGAAAACTAAGTCCTCTCTTGGGGATTGTGCAAGCATACTTTGGAGATTACTTCTATCATTATTCATATGTTAGGATGATTTTACTGACCCCATACTTACATGTGTATGGTTAGCATATATGTTTTATATTGATGTGTGGTGTGTCAATATTATATTTATGTATGATGTATCTGATGTGGTAGAGAATGAAGACATAGTTACTTGAATTGCGAGATCTACTCGATCGATCGATCCCTATCATTGTCTGTTATTTATATTATGAACATGCTTGAATTTGTGATGCAGGTTTGTAGGTATCGGGCATCGTCTTCCCTGAATTGTCAGGATGAGCATGCCCTATCGCATTGTCTCAATGGTAAGAGAGGGGAAATAATATTGTGGCCTAAATCCTAACATAAGCCCTCAGTTGTCCTGAAATAGTGGACAAGTATCTGGTTGACTACCTTCTCTGAATTTGTCGAGGTGACGTGAATCCATGAACCCTTGTTTGAGCATGCTATGTATTTCGATTTGGTCAGATTTCAATATGCATGCATGAAGGTCAATGTGGTATTTTGTCATGATGTAAGTAAAATAGTAATTAAAGGTTAATTATAAATTTTAAATAATTGAACCTTCTAAGAATAATAAAATATTAAATATATAGATAATTAATTAATATGGATTAATTAAATACCTGTATTTATTAAAAGAGATTTAATTAAAAGTCTAAAATAAAATTTGAATATTTAATTAAATATTATGTCTAAATAGAAATTAAAAGGCATATTTAATAAAAATAAATGATTAATGTGCTAACAAATATTATTCCTAATTAAAAATAATAATATGCAATGTAATTGACCCGTTAATGGGAATGGGAGGGTGCAACCTTCGAAAAGGGTCGAGGATGCCAGTATGAGTAATTGGCGACCCACATCCCTAGGATGGGTCAAAATAAATTTTGATGGTGCCTCACGTGGCAACCCAGGAATATTTGGGATAGGTTATATTGCGTGAGATGAGAGAGGAGAAATTATGGCGTTAGGGGCCAAAAGGTTGAAAAATGGAACAAACAACGAGGGTCAGTGTTTGGCAGTAGTTGAGGCCATCCTAATGGCAAGACAAATACAACTTAGGATAATTCATCTGGAAGGAGATTCACTCCTAGTAGTGAACGGGATTGCCAAAGGCCAAATGGACACCTGGTATTTGAATAAACATATCAGACGAATTAGGAATCTGGTGGGAGAATTTGAAGACTTCAAAGTCACACAGGTGCTGAGAGAGGAAAATGAGATGGTAGCCAAACTCTCAAATATTGGTGCCAATAGATCACTCGAAAACCAATTTGAACTATTTGAAGATTTGAGAAATGAAATATAGAGGTAAACAAGTATACCAAGGAAGGAAACCATAGTTTGGGGCTGGCGAGTATAGTAAAACCCAAGGATGGAGAGATAGAACCAGAATGAAGATACTCACCATCGAAAGCATGTGGCAGCTCTGTGCACTATAAGGAAAAGGATATGATGGCAAGGAGGATGCGTGTGAGCATGAGCTATTTCGATGCAAGATCGCAAGCCGATGATTCTCATTAGGTGAATGCAGAGAAAGTATAGAAGGGAGTAATGTGAAGGGATGGAGGGGATGACAACATGATGAAAACACCTTTTTGGCCTCCCGAGACTTCAGAAGCAATTTAAATCCAACCGAGAGAAGGAAAGGCCAAAAATTTGAAAATCAGAACAGAAGCCAATAGTGTAGAATGGAGGCCAATTTTTCCCTCACCACAACAGGCCAAATCCCAGCATTCGAAGGACCCATTACGATGAATTGACTGAGCCATGTCTTCAAGGAGGACGATGAAGACTTCTGGGCAGCAATACGAGAAATGTTTGGGGATCACTACATTCAGGATTGGTGGAAACCACAAAAAAATTTGGACATATCGTCCTTGTTTGTTGCACTAAGGCTCTGAAGTGTGATGGGTGGTCTGATAGTGCATGGAAATCAAGTGGGTAGAAGGAGTTGAGGAAATTCTACAATGGGTGAAGGTGGGGGTCAGGTTGCACATGGGGGAGGCATCATTTCAAATGTTGGGATGCAAAAGCAGAGGATTGCAACAACTCATGCTCTGGTTTACAACTAGCCCTGAGGAAGTTCACTTAGCCTAGGCCCTTTGTGGTTGGAAGGACTTGAAGGTTGTCCTAGAGAAAAGAAAGATGAAGGTGAAGAATAAGGTTGAGATCGAGCTCGCTGTGAGGAAAAGGTAGCAGATGCCTATTAAATCCTACGCGACTGTGGGAGAGGATGACAGGCCGCAGATTCGAAGACAGTTGGCAGTCACAAGGAGGGGTGGAAATGCTAGAATAGTCCCAAAGGATATTTGAGAGGGGGGGGTGAATTAGTTATCAATAAATTTACTATTTTTACTTCTTTAACTCTAGAATACAATAAAGTAAATACACATTCAGATAACATAGTACACAACACACAATTTGATTATGGGGAAACCAAAAGTTAAAACCCTGGTGGGAATTAGCACCCACAATGAACTATACTTGTTTATAGTAATCCCTGTTAGAAGATATTTCAACCTTGTTAGGAGTTATACTTTAAAATGCAATAAGTATAGTGACCTAGTTAAGGGTCAGACCCTATTAGGAGTCTTTTACAAATAACCCTGTTAGGGGTGGTGGACTCACTGTCCAAAATCTCATTGCTTCAATGGTGAAGGCTACAACCTTCTGTATAACAGATATGCACTATATATGATGATGAACTGTAGAGTAGACCTGCTATCTTGATCAGTTCTAGTGTATTACAATCTTTCACTTCTTCTTCACATAGACTCTTAATGAATGAACCACATCTGATATTCTGCTCTGTACATCTTCTATCTCTTTTCGTATCATTCACACTTAGCGTATCACAAATGACTTGCTATAAGTATCTTCCTCAAAGTATAAGATCATGGGACCTATAAGACAACTCTTTATAACATCCTTGTCAGCTCTACTAAGCATGCAAGCATAATTATAACCGTGCAAGTATAAACTGAATAGACGCAACGCTTCACTAAGTCGGCCTTACCAAATTAACTCTAACTTTGCAATCTTCTTGAAACATGTTTGGCACCTTTAGATAACTATCATCAACTCATAAATAATCATGAATACACACACACATATCCTAAAGATAGGTAGAACTCAAGAAACACGTTACATACATCGGCCTAAAAAGATAATCTTTCAAAATTGTAACTGCCAATAACAGAATTACACAACTTGACTGAAACATCATATCTAGATCTATGTGTATGAACATAACATAATAAACATGTCAACAACATATAGCTAACCACGCAAGTCTTCATGTCATCATTCTAATAAGTACATACATAATCACTACTGTGTATTATATGTTGTCATCAATGACAAACATACAATCAATCAACAAAATCAAATCTCCAACAATCTCCCCCTTTGACATTGATGGAAACATATGATATCAAAAAAATCCTCTTTTCATGGTGTCCTCTTTCTTTTACAATCTTCTCAATATCCTCATCAAAGATTTCTCTACACTGCTGTAGTTCCTCTGACTATGTTTTGTTCCATGTATATACTCCCCCAGAGTATATGCTCCCCCTTAGTACATACTCCCCCTTTGACATCAATGACAAAGGGTGCCATAGATCTTTAGGCATAGGTACTTCTGTAGAAGTAGAGTAGTCAACCATTCACCAGTCACTTAATGACTGATGTTCTTGCTGCTTCTTCTAAACAGACTCAGGAGAGGGAATTAATCCCAAATTCTCCCTGAGATACTCAAAAGTATCTTTTGATAAGGGCTTTGTGAAAATATCTACCAACTGTTCTTTGGTGCTCACATAGTCCAATTTTACTTCTTTGTCTGCGACCTTTTCTCTTAAAAAATGGTACTAGATCTCTATGTGTTTTGTCTTTGTGTGCATCACGGGGTTCTTAGAAATGTTGTTAGTGCTAGTGTTATCACAGTGAATAACAATAGGATAATCAACCTGAATGCTAAAGTCTTTAACTATCTGCTTGATCCAAACCATGGTTAAACAATTCAGTGCTACTGCAACATATTCAGCTTCTGTTGTTGACTGAGAAATATAGTTCTGCTTCTTGCTTATCCAAGAAATGAACCTATGTCCAAGAAATACTGCTCCTCCTGAAGTGCTCTTCCTATCATCAATACAACCTACCCAATCTGCATTTGTATACACATGAAGTTGTACATTCTCTGATTTAGGATACCATAAACCATAGTCTATAGTTCCCTTTAGATATTTAAATATCCTCTTGATTGCCATTAGGTGATTCTGCTTGGGTTCAGCTGCAAATCTTCCAACAATGCCAACTGCATTATATATGTCAGGTCTAGATTGAGTTAGATAAATGAGTTTACCAATCATAGATTTTTACAATGTCTTATCAACTGCTGTGGAATCATCATCTTTTGAAAGCTTGCTTCCTATTATCATAGGAGTGCATACTGGCTTACAATCTTCCATCTGGAAGGTCTTCAATATTTCCTTCACATATTTTGACTGATTAATGAATATACCTTTATCTGTCTGCTTTACATTCAATCCCAAAAAGTATTTTATAGGACCAATCATGCTCATTTCAAATTCATTCTATATTTCTTTTGCAAATGCTATACTAAGCTTGTCATTCCATCCAAAGATAATGTCATCAACAAATATGGAAACTAGTAGTAATCCATCATGTCTCTCTCTTGTGAATAGGTCACAATATGCTGCTCCTTTCTTGAATCCAATCTTGGTAAGATAACCATCAAGTCTCTCATACCAAGCTCTTGGGGCTTGTTTAAGACCATATAGTACTTTCTTCAATCTACATACCATGTCTAGTTCATTTGAAAGATTAAATCCTTCAGGCTATTCTATGTAGACTTCTTCCTTCAAGTCTCCATTCAGAAAAGCTGACTTTACATCCATTTGATAAACTTTAAAGTCTTTGAACATTACATAGGCCAAGAATAATTTAATGGCTTCTAGCCTACTCACAGGGGAAAATGTATCAGTGTAGTCTATTCCTTCTCTCTACACATATCCTTTGCATACCAATCTTGCTTTGTTTCTAACTACTATACCATCTTCATTTATCTTGTTTCTGAATACACACTTTGTTCCAATCACATTTTTGTCACTGGGTCTAGGGACCAATTCCCATGTATCATTTTTAATTATCTGATCTAATTATTTTTTCATTGCATTCTTCCAATCAGAATCATTACAATCATCTTCAATACTTAAGGGTTCAATCTGTGAAAGTAAACATACTTCTTCATCCATTGCTAGAATTTTTGCTTTTGATCTGGTCAAAAAACTGCTACTCTGATCTCCAATGATATCATCTTTAGAGTGGTATCTAGATGTGAATTTAGGAACCTTAGGTGTGACTTCTTCTTCTGTAATCTGTGATTCTTCTCTGCTTGATTCAGGGTCATTGCATGAGACATCAATGTAATCAAATATTTCTTCAATAACAATATCTTTGCGGCTAGGCCTAAGTTCATCTTCAATCATAGGTGCATATTCATAGTATCTCTCTTGAACCATAAAATTTTCATCAATTTTTACATGAGTACTTTCAATTACCTTTTTCAATCTCAAATTGAAACATCTGTATGCTTTACTTTTTGTAGAGTAACCAAGGAAAATACCTTCATCACTCCTGACATCAAACTTACCAACACCATCATCTCTCTTGATGTAACACTTGCTGCCAAAGATTCTGAAATACTTTACTATAGGTTGTGTGCATAAATGTTGTCACACTTCTATGAATCATTCCATTCAAGGTTGCTCAAGAATGAGGCCTCAAATATCAATCCATAGCTCTCTAGTCATGGATGTGTAAAAATATAAAATGAAGGCCCTC
>MU225388.1:1033134-1052819 GCA_018584345.1 Thuja plicata
TAATTATTTAATTAGAGAAAAAAAAAACAAAAAACAAAAACAAAAACAAAAACAAAAACAAAAACATAAAAGAAAGAAAAAAAAGAGAAGAAAAGAAAGAAATGATATATATAATATTTAATTTGGGAAAAATAAATTAATAAATAAATAATATTTATTTATTTAATATTAAAAGAAGAAAGAGAAAGCAAATTGTGTATTTCTTTCTTTTAAAAATAAATAAATAAGTAAATTGATTTTATTTCAAAAAAAAAGAAGAAAAACAAAGAAAACAATTCTCTTATCATTTTCTTTTAGGGTTAAGTTTTTTAGGAAGTTGTCCTAGAAACCCTAGTTGAATTGTTTTTATTTTATTAGAGTATTTTGGCCATTTTGAAAGGGAGAACATACATTTTTTCAGAACAAAAGTTTTAGGAGACATGATTATAGGTTTTGCATTGAGATTTTGAAGTTAAAGAATATATTTTATAAAGCTTGGGAGTGGAGTCTGCTTTTTGGTTCTTCTTCTTCTTAGCAAGTCTACCTGGCGTTTTCAAGGTAATATTTTATGAGTCTTTTTGCAGTTTCTGTTTGAAAGATTGTTTTCTCCGTGCTTGCTTAACTATGATTTGATTTTGAGTTAATGTTCTTTTGATTTCTAAAAATTTATACAGATGATTAGGGTGTTCTTGTGTGTTGTGTTTATGACATGTCTGGTATTATGTGAGAATTTGTATGGAAACCCTATGAGAGAATGATTTAAAAAGGATACCATTTTTTTGTATATCCATTAAGGTTTTACCAAATTGTAAAAATTTAGTTGCATAAGTTTAAATTGTATGGAGGAATCTTTAATTATGAACTATGTGTATTATAGATACCCGTATGTAAAGATATGGATTTGAAAACATACGTTTTTGGATTAGGGTTGTGAAGAGTTAGGGTAGATAATAATTTTCATTTTAGATGTCACCTTAAAAATATAAAGAAACTTTAAGATACCATTTTTGGTTTTATTTAACATATATCAAAATTAAATAGGGTTTCTTTGTACGGAAAGGTTCAAATACTGGTTATAGTGAAATTAGGCCTATTTGAACTTGATTTTTCAATTGGAGCCTGACACAGATTCATCCATAAATTTTTCTAATTACATAATTAGGAAAATTGATTTAGTGATATTTTTAATAGTACTTTTATGAATGTTTTCACTTATTTTATTGATGATCCAACTATTCAAAACAAAGTTATGGTCTTTTTACCAAACTAGTAACCTTCATTCCCGAGCAGGGCTGTTACAAAGATTTAATTTTTACACAATTTAAATGACCTTATCTTTAGGGTTGGAAAGAATGAAAAATATGTGAAATTAAATTATATTTCCATCTATATAAGTTTCATATCTATATCATTTCATATGAGATTATACCATTCAAAATACCGACTGATCTACATAGAGGAAAGACACACAACTCACTGTTATAAAGTTAAAATTGTTAATAAGTCTTATTAATTTAGAACTAATTAATTTGAAAATTATTAAATAATTGATAAGACTGATCTAATCAATTTATAATTTAATTTTAAAAATTATAGAGATTCACTAAAACACCATATATGTTCCATGTGCGTACTTTATGTTATTAACTAAGTCATTTATGGCTTAAGAGTATTTTAATAAATATAATGATATTATATAAATGGAGTTAAATAATGTGTCAAATGCATGCATGCCTTCTCTCATGTGATCTTGGTGTTTTTAAGTGTCAGTGTGGGTAGGTTGTTACCCTAGGTGGGTTTTGCCTTTAAACTTGTATCTTATGATTTTATGCTTTTTTGCTCATTGGGTTTCATATTGTGGGAAGTTCATAACTTACTTATGTCATGATTGGTTCATGTGCTTTCTTGGGTACATATTTTATAGATGTCATGTGTTCCTTGAGTCCTTGATATTTATATTATTTTACCATAAGAGGTGACAACCAATATTCTGTTGAGTTATGATTTGTTCACTTGGTCACCTTGTTTCTTCTACTATGATTGTTCAATGTTTTGAGTGATGGTATTTTTTTTATTATGATTTACTCTATGTTGGAGAGAGATTCCTTTGAAGCTATTGAAGATCATTGATTTTGTGATATGAGATTATGAAAATTTGGTAATTATTTATTGAGATATCCATTATGGGATGTATTACTTATTGAGATGTCCATTATGGGATGGACAATTTGGATCCTTGTATAGGATGTATTATTCTTTGTTATGCTCCAACATTTTCATTTATGAATTTCATGATTTAATGCTTTATGAGAAGTCTTTATGGTTTTGGCTTTATCTTCTTTTGGTCTTGTGGCTGGGAGCATTAGGGTAGGTTATCTAGGAGCATAGAGGGGAAGTGGCTTGCAATGGTGGTCAGGGCCCTAAGAGGATACTAGGTTAACTCATTGTAAGTGACCTAATAAGTGATAAATTAATGAAATTAATTGAGATAAAATATTAATAAGATAAATATGTGCCTCGCCCATGTGCCTTGAGTGATAATATAGGCTAAGGATGAGAGTGGGAGAAGATGCTTGATTGAGGTCTTACATGGTTAGAATCCTTGTTTGTCTGAAAGGATTATTGAGCCACATAGAGTCACTTGGGGGCCAGGGTCCAGAGGGGCTATTAGGATAACTCAAGGGGAGACTTATGTGATGACACTTCCCTATATGTGTTCTAGGTTTCTACGTGAGTATTTGGTACACTTGTTTTGTCTCTTGATATTTCATACTCTTAACCTTGAAATCTTCTTGTTACCTTTTTATCCGGTGTATCTTTGCTTTAGTCTTTCTTGTTTGGTTGTTTCCCATGTGTGGGCCTGTTGTTATCTCCTCAACACGATGGGAGTGGACCTTTGGTTTCATGAGGTCGGGTGGTAGTGATTCTTATTACCATTGAGATCCAATGTTCATGAATTTTTCTTTGATGATCCTTCTTGCAGTTGTATCTTCTTGTTCCCCATTGTTGGAGACTTGCTCTTATCTTTATTATGTATATTTGTTTTATTACATCATTTGTGACATTCTTGTATATTATATTATACTTTATATTTAGTTTTATCACATACCTTGCGACTTGTGCAGTGGATGTTGGTTCATTATGTATAACTTATGATATCAGTTGTATCTAGGTTTCATTTATAAGATGATGTTCTTGTTATTCATTTGCATTGTATGGAGATTGTATATTGTTTATTATATTTAGTAGATTAGTTAACTTACATAATGCTATGTCATGGAACCCTTGGGATTCGTAATCTATAAATGAGTTACATTTATGAGTATGCATTGGCTTATGTTATATTGCTTCCACATTGTTACTCATTATTAATTGTAAACTCTTAAAAAAAAATCATTCTGTAAATGTTAGTATCATGTTTAAGGTTAACTTCTCATGGGTTCCCTGGTGGGGCATTACAACATTTGTCTTACTAGTTAAGGTTTAACATCAATGACAATATAAAAATTGTTTCAATTGTAGTTTCCAACAATCTCCCTCTTTAGCATTGATGGAAAAAACATGCAAGGTTCCCAAACAATCCAAAAAGTATGTTCTATAAACAAATTTTTATTAATGTCCTTAGCTTCATTCTGATTCTCTCCAGCACAAATATTGTCTCCCTCTTGGATAGATTTCTCTTTGTAGCTTATCTCCCTCATTGTTTATTTCTTCCTTATGTATATCTCCCTTACTAATTTCTGTTATGTATATCTCCCTCTTTGAAAATAATGCCAAAGACATACATCTTCAATATGTAGATTTATCTATCTCAGGTTTCTGAATTCGATGCTCCCTCTATCATCTTGATTATGAATACTCAATATATTTTTCTTAACACTTCACAACTTTAGGTGACTTCCTAAAGTGTGACCACCTTTTGCATCAATCTGTTAGATTTCTATGTAATACATTTGATGCAACCACTCTATATGATCTTAGTTAGCCTAAGATAGGGGAATCACCCTTGCCTCTTAGATATTCATGAGAATCCTTAGGTAAAGCTTTAGTAAATATATCCGCCAACTTTTCCTTTGTATTAACATACTCAATTCTTACTTCTTTGTCTTGTACCAGCTCTCTCAAGTAATGATACTTGATAGCAATATGCTTGGTCTTTTTGTGCATCATAGGGTTCTTTGAAATATTAATAGAACTAGTGTTATTGCAAAAAATAAAAACTGGGTCTGTGATCTCCTCCTTCATACCTTTCAACAATTTCTTGATCCATACTATGTTTGAACAATTTACTGATGCTACAACATATTCAGCCTCTGCTGTGGATTGAGAAATACAGTTCTATTTTACTTGCTTGTCCAAGAGACTAATCTGTTTCCTAAAATAAATACACAACCACTTGTACTCTTTCTGTCATCAACATTACCTACCTAATCCACATCTATTTAAACTTTCAGTTGAAACTTCTCATGCTTCTTGTAATACAATCCATAGTCTTCTATTCCCTTCAAATATCTCAGAATCCTTTTAACTGCCATTAAGTGACTATCTTTAGGATTTGCAAAAAATATTGCAACAATCCCAACTGCTAATGCAATATCTAGTCTACTGTTGACAACATATTATAGTTTTCCAATCATTGATCTGTAAAGGGTTTGATTGACTTCAACTGTCTCATCAATCTTTGATAGTTTCTATCCAGTAGTCATAGGATTACTTACAGGTCTGGAGTCCTCCATGCCAAAAGTCTTCAGTATCTCCTTAATATACTTAGATTTTTTAATGTAGACACCTTTCTACATCTGATATACTTGAAAACTAAAAAATAATTTGATCTCTCCAAACATAGACATCTCAAATTCAGTTTGCATCTCTTTTGCAAATAATTGGAATAACACATCTTGTCCTCCAAATATTATCATCAACAAATATTTCAGCTAACAATATCCCTTTACCTTTGTCAGAATTTAAGTACAAATTACTGTTGTCATTTGTCCTTGTAAACCCAATCTTGACTAAGTAATTATGCAATCTCTCATACCATGCTTCTCCTCCTCTGTCAGATCTCAGACATCTCAAGTTCTTACCTGTTTCTTTTTCAAATTTTTCCAAATACCACTTAAACAACTGAAAGGTATGAAATTTTTCTTTGAGAAACATTATAGTCATCATTCTAGAGTAATCATAAACAAAAAATATGAAATATTTATCACCTTGGTAGCTTTGTACACCAATAGGTCCACAAAGGTTAGTATGAACCAATTCCAAAACATCATCAGAAGTATAGGTTTTTCTCTTGAAACTAGATTTTGTCATTTTGCGCAATTGACATTGCTTACACATAACATTATCAGTTTTCTTCAATCTTGGTAACCCTCTTACTCTTTTCATCTTACTAATGTTTACCAAATTGTCAAATTTCACATGACATAACCTCTTATGTCATAGCCATATATCATCATATTGTGAAAACAAACATGTCTCATCAGATATATCTAGATAGAATAAATTACCTCTTGTCTATTCTCAACTTCCAATCAGTTCACCAGTAGCATCAAAATCTTATCTTTTCTGTGATGAAACTAAACTCGGTATCCAAAAGTATTCAACCGAGAAGCACTCAAAAATTTACAATTTAGTCCTTCCACCCAATATGCATTGTCACATATGATCTTATCAGTCAAATTTACTGATCCTTTCCTTTCATAGTACATGGTTTTTCATTACCAAACTTAACACTACCACCTTTCAATAGTTTAAGGTTTCAAATTTAATTTTTTCACCAGTCATGTGATGTGAGAAACCACTATCAATTATCCATCTATCACCTTTACTCATATAAGAAATAAGTGTAGTTTTCTCATCTTCATCAAAATTATCTTGTATAGCTACATAAACAACTTCTATATCACTGTCATCAGATTTATCAGATTCACTATTAGTTTCTTCTTCACCTATATAGAAGGATTTATTACCTTTTTTTTATAGTCCTTATACTTTCTGAAATCTCTATCATCCCTTTTTTCTTTACACTCGCTTTCTCTTCTCTCATCCTTGTCATTCATGTCAGGACATCTTGCAACAATATGGCAAACTTTCTTACATGAAAAGAAGAATATAGGAAGTTTACCTTTGAATTTGCCTCTTCCTCTCGACAATCTTCTAGCCATAAGTGCTTCAAGTTCATCAAGATCTTCATTAGAAGTGTCACTGTTGCTATTCACATTTCGTTCTTTTCCTTTTCTTGATTTATGAAGATTTAGTTGTGATTTGAATACAGAATCAATGTGGTTAAGAGTGAAATTATCAAAATTTAACATCTCAAAAGCAGTAAGTCTACCAACTAGACCTTCCAGAGTTAAGTTGTTACCAGGAGTACATCTCAGTTATTGTATAGTAGATACTATAAAAGAATATATAGGAAGTAAGGTTCTCAGTACCTTGCTAATAATAATATCATCACTAATAGTTCCATTTTCTCCTCTAATAACATTTACAACCTCCTTAACTCGACTACAATATGGAACAATAGTTTTACCATCTTGCATTCTCATCTCATCAAACTTACCTCTCAAGCTTTCAAATTTGGCTCTCAGTATATTTGTATCACCTCCATAGATAGTTGCCAGTGTATCCCACATTTATTTTGCATTTTTAAATATTTTATATCTTCAAATTTAGGATAGCTCAAGACCGATGCAATCTCCAAAATTGCTTGGTTGTGTTCTTGTTTTTCTTTCATTTGCTAAGCTATCATAGGTGCAATAATTTTTATGTAATCATGTTCCACATAGTATTTTTTTGTATCTTCAATACTAGCTAGGTGTAGCTTCATCAAACTTTTCCATGCAGGGAAATTCTCCTTGTTTAGCCTTGGTACCTCCTTTTTATACATCTTGATCTTTAGCTTCAAGTACCTTCAAACTTTTCTCTACAAGAACCAACAATAGCTCTGATACCAATTGTTATAATAATTTATAATAAATGAGAGGGGGGGGGGGTGAATCAATTATCCAAGGTCCATATATATCAATTAAACTTTCAAACACTCAGATACAATCCACTCAGTCTATATAGCATATGATCAAGAATATTAACTTGCAGTTTACTCTCCTACTATAATCAACTTACAGAATATAAAACTCTTAATAGTAAAACACATCAAATAACATTCACACAAGTATGACAACATTATTTAACGTGGAAGCCCAATATGAGAAAAATCACCAGTAACAAGCTACCAATTTTTTATTCTTCTGAAGTGAGCTCTATGAAAAGCCAACCGAGTTAAAGGTTACAATACACACTATTAAATGTGACTGGGTTAAAGGATTTAATCACCATGTTCAAAGTGAGCCTTTTTAGAGGGATTAGACCATTCCATTAAAATGTCACCTTGATTAAAGGATTTAACAATATGAATGTTAGGTCAACATTGTTTAAAAGGATTTTGCAACTGATACAATGGTTAGAAAGTAACAACAAATTGTGATCTGAAGCACACAACTCACTTTGAAAATACATATCCAATTATATCTCAAATGCTAATTCACTGAATGGCCTTCATTGTCATCTCTATCTCTGATCTCTGTCTCCAATTTCTGATCTTTGTCTCCAATTTCTAATCTTCGATCTGCTTGGAAAATCCTTCAAGCAATCACCACTGTGCAGTCCTATATTGCTCTCTTCAGCCTTCTCTTCCTTCTACTTAGATTAGCCAATCAATTGAATTAACCACATACCACACTATGTACATAACTTTTAATTAGGTTAATCTTATACCTCTTTGATCAGGTAGCTCGATCTATTTCTGATTAATCATCACCGTAGATCTTAAGTTTAGGTTAGATCCAACGAATCCTTACATCATTTCATTTCTATCTACATTGTAGAATACATCCTAAAACTCCATCTTGAATCCATACATAAAAATGGTTAAATATAAATTAAATGCCCATTTAATTCTCCACAACAATCATCCTTATCTTAAATATGTTTCACATATCCCCAAAAAATAAACTATGTCAGCTGGGATCTCAAATCTTTCTCAAACTATCATAATACTGACACTACCATGTTCTGCTACTCGGTCATCTATGTGTAACTCGGTAATTCTCTAACACTCGGCACATACCGATGCTTGGTCAACACTAAACTTTTCTTGACATTACTGGCACTCGATCGACACTCGCATCACTCGGCATTACTCGATACAAACTATTTTGAACTTATGTTCTTTAATCTCCTGCTCTGTTACTCAGTCAAGATTAATCTTGTAGTCATCCAAACTTTACTTAGACTTAAGATAAACAATATATTACCTTGTCAAGGTTCAATCTCATCAGGTACCCATTGTAGTTTCACATAACTCAACCATTCATGAGGTCTTCTTTTTATCTCTCCTTTTCAAATCTTCTTCATCAATCAATTGATATGGCACTTTACAAGATAGAAACTGTCTTACGAGTTAAGGTTTGACATCAATGGCAATATAACAAATGTTTCAATTGTAGTTTCCAACAAACCATACTAAAAATTTATTTAAAATTTTATTCCCATCATTAAGCTATTTTATATGTAATCCTTGATATTTTTCTTGTAACCACCCTAAATCAGGCCTAATCTCACCCAAATCATTATTTCATTTTATATTATTGGAATCAAGTTAAGGTTGAGACTTGTCGTTAAACAATTTTTCTTGAAGAACATTTTCAAATCCTCTTTTCTTCTTAACATATTTTTGTCCAATGGTTTGAAATAGAGATTTACATCCTCTAACATGACTCTCCTAGTAATATATCAAAAAGTTTTTGAGAAACAATTTTCTATCGATTGTCCTTAAGATCATAATCACCTCCATATATTCTTTATTCCTTTATAGCTCAATTTTAATCTTGTAAAAAATCTCTCTTCTAATCTTATCAATAATCCCCATATCCTTAATAAAAATATTAGCCTAACATGGGTGATGGTCAAACATAGTAAATGAAATAACTTGAATGTTTTTTTTTATGGGTAATAGGCACAAGCCTTAAAATATTTTATTAATAAATAAAGTTCAATATTAAAAATGTACCTCCATTCGGTGCGGGCACTGGTAAGAAAGAACGAAGAAGAAAATCTCCAGTCTAGCCTGAGACATAAGTCCAAAATTTTAAATAAGTTACATGGAGAAATAACTTGAATGTTATTATTGTTTAAATGATTTTTACAATTAAATTAAATTTAACAAGAAAAAAATATATTGATCATAGACTATCTTATTTTCCATCCTTTCGATTATTGCTTTATGTGAACTATATTCTTTTACTATTCTTTTTTTAGTTTCCAATAGATCAAATAAATTCAACATAATTTTTTCTGTAATCAAAATTATTCCCAATTTCTTTACCATATTAGAAGGATCCCTTTAGATTTGTCTTCATTATGTCCAATTACAATAAAGTCACCGTAAAAAGTTCAAGGAACCTAACTATTTTATCTCTGTTGTGATTAGAAGTATAATATTCATAATTATTCTAAGAAACCTTAGGATATTGCCAAATTCAGACTGTACAACTTTAATTTTTGAAAAAGCAAGAATTAGATATCCTTCTTATTGCTACTAAGAGTTTACAAAATATATTTTCATCTAAGAGATTAAGTACACTAATATTAGAAATTATGCATTTAATCATTATAAATTAAAAATAATGATTAGGAGATTTTTAATTATTATATAACCTATTAAAGAAACTTGAGATTCTTTTTTCTTTATATTTCTTTTAAAGCTTTGGTAAAAGTACAAACCTATGTCACACTCTTATAAAGGAAACGACTAGCACAACAAAAAATATTTAACTTCGATTACATGAAAGTGACATTTTTATTTTGAATTTCAAAATGATGTAAACTAATAAAATGTAGAAATATTTATGAGTTTATACCTGTTATTTTCAAAAAATATATTTTAATATTTAAAGACAAATTTTTTATTGCTAAGAAATTTTAAAAATAGGAGATCAAGTTAGTGTCACCAAAAAATGAAAACAAACTTTTTTTTTTGTGAATTCTATTTGTCTAATAGAAATTGATGCATATTTTCTTCATAATAAAGTTGTAACATCAAACATACTAGAGTTTTAATTTGGCGTCAATTCGTGTCTAGTATTTTATCAATATCAAAAACCAATATACATTTTTGGAAAACATTCTTTCCTCTGATGCACTATATATTTTGTAAAATATTTTAATAATAGGGTTTAATATTTTTCTTTTAATTTCTAATTAGCCTCATTCTAAATTTTTATAATGTACATGCAATATTTTAGGAAACAATATTTAAAAATAATAAAGATATAACAAATTGCATGGTTGGATTCCTGACTCTAAGCTCTACAAAATGCTATTTTTAATTTTTTGAAAAAAACTTATTTTGACTGAAGAAAAATTCAATGAAAGGGCAAATTTTTAAATTTTTTTGAAAAAATGATGAGGTGGCTACCAACTAAGCAACCATATATATAGTTTTGGGTGAAATAGTTCTAGGAAAAACTGTTTAGGGCAACACTATAAAGACAAATTTTGCATTTGCCCAAATTTTACTATAGGAAATATAGAGATTTGAGTTTTGAGTGAAAGAGGTGGACTATATACATACCATGTGGTTTTGGCCAAAATTGTTCCAACCAAAACTTTTTTGACCAAACTTTTTTGATAGAAACATTTTAGTTGGCCTAAAATATGACACAAGTTTGTGCTTTTACTAGTCTAAAAATCATCCTCTCCACTTATTTGTTTCATTTTTCTTCTATCCTCTTTATTAAACTCCAAGATAATATCTTGCTCCAAATAAATCTTTTTGAAATATAAGATTTGCATATTTCATTATGTCATTTTGAGTTCTCTATTTAGCTCCATTACTATTACTCATTTCAATCAAACCCTCAAACTCTAAAGTATTGGCAACATTATGAATGTTTGGGCTCTAGAGGTTTGACTCAATTTTTTTCTATATATATTTTATTTTAATTTATCTAATACCATTTCTTGGACATTTTTTCTTAGAAATTTTCTGGGCCTCTTTTCTAGACTAAGGTCACCAATTTGTTTATTCATGTTAGGTCTTGTAAAATTAAAACCTTCCTCTATATGATCTATATTAATTTTCATGTGTTATACATGTTCTTTTTCATTATATTATTTGTAAATCATAATAGGATCTTTATATTAAGAGTTTTCATTATGGATCTCATCAAGACCTTCTTATGGCTTTCTTTGATTTTCTCATTATTTCATAAGATAGTAAAGCATTTGGTGCAAAGGAAACATGCATTCAAACCGTCTAGACATCAATTTCACATTTATATATGTTATTTCCTAACAAAAGTTTAATAACTGAAGGAAAATAAGTTTAATTAGTTCATGAGGAGAAAATTTCCATTCATGTGGCACAAAGTAACCCTATTTTCCTCCATCTACAACACTTTCCTAATGGGGCTAAGTGGTTGAGGAAATTTTTTTATGATCAAGTTAAAATATTTTTAACAACCACCCATCTATGGATAGATAGGAAATACTTTCATCATTATATGTCTTTATAGACCAGGGCACAAATTTAAAATAACCATCCTTATACTCTATACATTTTTACTCAAAAACCCTTTTCTACATGTTATAATTTACCAAAAAAACAAGCCTTTTTGTATAATTCTATAAAATGATATATAAATTTTTTATTTCTCTTCCCAATTATTCAACAACCAATTATTTTTATAAAAAAAAGGATGGAATATTTCATTGTCCATACAAACAAATTCAAGAATTTCACTGTTAGGGTATATTTGGAGGTTCCTCTACAAAAGAGGGCACTTATTATCTTCTCAAAATCCACTAAATTGTTTTTCAAAATATCAATATCCATTTCCACCATTTTCTTTACCTTTGAATTTGAATCTCGTTCCTTCTAGTGACATCTTTATCATATGAATTAAGGATATCTTTATAGGCTTTGTTGAATCTAAATGAGCGCCTCCACCTTTCAACAAGGTGATTTATTTTCTATTAACATATCAAATGATTGTATATGAAATATAATGGCTCCTTCTCTTGCTCGAATGAAGTTTTTGAATCCCATGGCTTCTACATCGATGGATGGGGTGCCTTCATTGCCCCTCAAGGGTTTTTGCATTTTGTTTCCACCTCTAGTTTATGTCTTTGATTCTCATCCACTCTATTGTTCCCACCCAAGACCTATAATTGTCATGGGTCCTAGAACTCAAGGTTTTGATGCATCTACACTCATTGTGTGTGGGTCTTCTAAGTATTCTATGAATGCCACCCCATTGGTTTCTTTTAACATGGCGCTCACTCGTAGGGATATGAATAAGGGAGGCCCCCAAAGCCTCTTTCTATTGTTGGTGGATGAATCTTTTCTTGTGTTGCCAAATATATTCTAACTACTCCTCCAGAGGTGAAAGCTCAATCTTTAGCTTGTTCGAAGACCTCCCCCCAGTGATTGTGTGTGGCCAAGATTTGGTTGAAAATATGGATTATTTCCAAAGTTGCAGGTTAGTGTGTAGATTTTTTTTTTCTAGCCTTATCTACCTGATCTACACCATTAGGTAACAAAATATTGGATAAATTTGATGTTAGGTACCATTGAACTTTCCCCTTGTGTTAATGGATTTTTTGTTTCTATTTTTCTTTCTCTGTGGAATAATATTTAGGGATGAGAAAGTTGTCAGCTTGGGAAAATCACTCTCTTTTGGCCAAAACCTAGGCAGTCTCATTCAACCCTCTGACTGAGCCTCTTAGTATGCATCCTATGTGGGTTCATCTTCCCAATCTTCCCCTTCATTTATGGGAGAACTCTTATTCTAAGGCCATTAACAATTCTATTGGCCATTTTCAAAGGTGGATGATACCATAACTGCCATGAGTCTTTCTACCTTTAAACACATTTTGGTTGGCATTGATATCTCCACAAATCTACATGGGTATGTGGTTCTAATGGTGGGGGAGAGGCCACAGACTCAATTGATGGATTATGAGGGCCTCTTATTTTTATGTCATCGGTTCTTCTCTACAAGTTACCTAGTATATGGTTAGGATTTTTGGAAAGAAGAGAAAGAAGGAAATACAAATAAGAATAGGTAAATAAGTTACCTCCTCTTTCTATATTCATATATTTGGAAGGAAGATATCCTCAATAGGATCAAGAGGAGACTCAAGTGTTAATTGAGGGAAATTATCCTTCACTTAAATGAGAGTGATTGGAGAAGTGGAAATGATAAAATGAATGCAATTAAAGGGTTCTCTATGGCAATTAGGTTAAGGTATATAACTTTGTAAATAAAAGATAGAAACAAACTCTGATTGAGTAGAAAATTGTAGATCTAGAAAGAAGAGAAGAACACTGACTTGTAGGTGAAATTTGAGTATAAAATGGCAGGGACAGGAATAAAGTCATCTTGTACCTAGGGATAGGTTGCCAATGGCATTCTGTACCTAGAAAATCTAGTTGAAATTTTTTGAGGAGTTCCAATTATGTTTGATATTTTCGATCCTAATCTGGTGGCTCCATAACTTGTTATTGTAAATATAAAATTGGGGGAAAAGGTTGTGGAAATGGGTTTGCCTTGGTTAAACCCATGTATAGGAATCAACCTTAAAATATGAATAAATTACAAAAAGGAAAGCATGTCAAAAGGAAAATTATTTATTTACCTTCCATAAACCTAATGAACGGATGTAGAAATCACTCAAATCCATGAAAATGGTTGAATGTACTTTGAATCCAAAGGGTAGACCTTGGAATGTGATATAGAATCAAGGATTCCCTCACAAATGCATAGATCTATGATTGTCACTCCTAGATCTTGAATGTTAATATACTTGAAAATACTTGCAAAGAAGGAGAGAGAAGGGAGAGATGAATGATGAATATTATTGCTTGATTGAGAATTCCTCTACTTGGCCATCATAGGAGAGAAAATTTCTTCAACTGTGTTGAAGCTCTAAATCTTTGGAAAAATTTGGAGTCCTATATAGTGATAAAACTCTAAAAAATGGCATCCTAAACTCCATGCCCAATAATTGATTATATTATGGAGTACATAAAATATTTGGCAAAATTTGGAGTCCTATATAGTTATAAAAATCTAAAAAATGGCATCCTAAACTCCATGCACAATAATTGATTATATTATGGAGTACATAAGCTCTGTGACAAGAACAATAAATATTCTGTAAGTGAAGGTTTCAGAGATGCTGCAATTTTAACCTGCTACAAAGATTATGTCGAAAGGGAATGAAAACAATCAAACATTGAAAATCTAAAACTGACCCAGTTTGGAAAATCAAATTTCCTATCTCTAGTAAAAATATTATGTTCTTACAATATGTTTTAGATTTTTGACCAAAGCCAAATCCGAAAGATAGGTAGTTATTAGTTTGTTTGTTGATTAGTTTTTTCAAAAGAAGTTTTTAAATTTTAACATAGGGTGGTGTCTCTTCACCCTAAAGGGGTGTGAAAACCATTCATCCACATATATATGTGGTGTAAAATGTAAACAAAAAAATACAAGAATAAGATACAATATTTTACATATTGGGTAGTTGGATCAACAACTTGTAACATGAACTTGGATGTACCATTTTTTCAAAATCAATAAAGATAAGTGCTTTTTCTTTCATATGTGGGAATTGATTCAATTTCATTTTTGATTTGTCCCTTGGATAAAATATTTTGATTTTCTTCAAAGTGGTAGTTAGATGTTGCATACTTCTGATTAAATTTATAGTTTTATTATCAATTGGTCTTTTCATCTTGCATGGTTTAGTTCAATTGATTTGTGGCCACAATCAATCAGTCCGTCATTTGAAAATTTAAATTCAATTGAAATAGTTGTGGATTTATCTTGATATACATGCTCATTTGAACAACTTTGAAGTGATATGTTTATTGAAAACTATCTCTGAGGTTGTACATAGGGTTGGGATGATTTTGACTCTATTGCCCATGATAGAATAATGCACCGATCTACTCATTAATTGGATTATGGTTATTTAGTTTATTTTTTAATGTTTTGTGATATCTTATCCATCTGTTATTTTCCATTTATACATATATTTTCTAAACATTCTTTCAAATTACTCAAAGTATTTCAGTTTTTTAGTTTATGATATATTGCTTTCAGTTAGATTTCTTTCAAGTGACTTTGCCATACTTGAGAGAGAGGATTTGAGGTGTGTTCTATCTTATATAAGAAGCCTTAGTACTTGAAGGATAAGTTTAAGGTATAGGATTACCAGCCGAGGTTCTGCAGAGCTAGAATTGCAGAAGGCTCAACCTTGCCTTGGTTGAATCTTATTAGTTGGCCAAATCATTTGTGTTTCCCAACATTGGATTGGCATGTCCATAGCAAATCCAATATATTTATTTGAGCACCAATAGATTGGCGACTCTGTTGGGGAGAGTTTCTCACAATAAGTATTGTGAAGACACCCAGATTTTCAGATTTCACAGATTAGAGAACATTTGTACTAGTACACTTTTCTAGAAGGACAAATCCATAAGACCAGCAAATAAAATTTTCCTTGAAAGAGGTGGCGACTCTATTCAGTAAAAAATTTTAGTTAGTGACTCTACTGAGGGAGAAGACTCAGAAAGAGATGGTAGTTCTCCTCTTTAAAAAGGTGGATAATTTTGTTTCAGGATGTCTCAACCATTTCAAAGAAGACCCTTTATTCCAGATGACATCAGACCATTGGATCTTAGGAGATTTTAGTGCATCTCAAATAAGTTATTCCCAAAACTTTCACAACTTTTACCAAAGTTCCATGGAGAATGGGATGAATCAGCATTGCGGCATTTGGATGTGTTTTATACATTCATAGAAGATTATGAGGTTTCTATAGAGGATCAAGTGATGAAGTTATTTTTTAGGACATTAAAAAACAATCCACAATAAGAATATGAATCATTACCTACACAGTCCATTTCATCATAGAGAAAAATTGAGAAATGGTTTCTTAATGTATTTCATGATGCAAGTGAAGAAGACAACATGTGTTACGAACATCATGAAGACCAAATTGCTAGCATGGAAGAGGATATTAATATATCTCCACTTTATGCATTCTTTAGTTTGGAGAGATTTGAGGGGGAGTCTACACCACATTTTTTCATAAGGATGGCAAGCATTTATAACAAGATACCATCAAACATCATACCCTCATGCAAGGAATCCATAAGAAACTTTTGTGAGTTAGGAATCTCGCAGATGACCCTGATCTGAAGCTTTTCTTTCAACTATTAAAAGAAGATGATGGATACAGAGCAAAGGAGGCTTATGATCAGATTGAAAAAGGACTTTTGCTTGATGGCAATCTCAGTGATGAAGAAGAAAACATATAGGAAGAAGATCCAAATTACATTATGGAAGAAGAATCTTACAGTCCCCTTTAGATACATTCTTAAATTTGGAGAGATATGAGGGTGAAGCTGCAGTACATTTTTTCATGAGAATGATAAAGATTTATCAGGAAATACCTTCAGATATCAAGCCTTTGGGAAGGAAATTAATGGATAAACTTCGTGAGTTAGGAATATATCATGATTCTCAACTGATAATTTTTCTTGAACAAGTATATGAGGTATTGAGGGAAGAAAAGGATGATTATAGGGAAGAATTTATAAGTGCTCCAAATTTGAATGCAACTGAAGTTTATGATTAGACTGAAAAGGCTCATGTATATGAAAAGGCCATTGAAATTTGTGTTGAAATAGGTAAAAATGAAAGGAATGATGACATGGAGGAATTAAATTTGGTCAAGTTGAAGAAGAATCTATACATGATGAGATGTGTATGGAAATGGGTATCAATGACCATGGTGATGAGGAAGAAAACCTTCTCAGTACAAAATAAATTTCAGCTTTGTTAGACATAGAATATCAAAAACATGTTGAGAAGAGTGGTCAAAGTTTTTTTCATCATGATAAGCAAGTTGATGGATCAGTATATATTTAGGGAGTACTAGATGAAGGAGATGATAAATTACAAAAATCAAATATAGGAGATAAAATAGAACAACATACAACATATGAACAGTAGGAAGTTTCATAAAATAATGTTAATGAATATCTTAGTCTTATTGATGAAACATCCAATGATCCTGATGAAAAATCTCATGAAGGTGTGCCGAAATTTTCTATGTTCCTAAATCTAGTTTTTGAAGAGGAAGCAGAGGAAGATAAATCTATGTTCTTTATGTTCCTGAATCCATTATGTGAAGAAAATTTTCAATACAATCAAATCTATCAACATCATGATGAAGGTAGAAGGCCTAATGATTATTTTGAAGTTGATAACACTCAAAATATGCATTCAGAAGGTCAGATATCATTCACTTCATCCTATGAGCGAGATTTGTATCAGACTTGTGAAGATGAGACTGAAATAACCAAGCATAATGATGAGAATATGTTGAAGAAAAGTTCTGAAAATTATCCAAATATCCTATCTGATCACATTCTTGATATAAGATAAGTAATAGTTCCTAAATATGAGCTATCCTCAAAAATTTATGTGAGGAGAAACAATATCTGGAGAATGGAAATGAGGCAGATTGTGTGAAAGGAAACATCCAAGAAGAAGAACTTAGTTTAGATACTTATATGACTGATCATATGCACAGGCATCCTCCATCCAGAAAAGAACACAGTGCACCTGATGATTTCTCAAAGAAAAAACATAAATCAAACTCGTGATTTATCTCAAAGAGATCTTCTTGCCAACTAGACAAATCATCTTTAAATCACTTACTTATCTCTGGCTTTATCTGGATGATTAAAAAAATGATAAGAATTCATTAATTCTATCTTTAGCTTCTTGACAACTAAGCATTTTTTCATTTTCTAAAATCTCTGTTGTGTCGATCAACACTTCAGCTAGTCATCAGTGATAACTGACTATTCTATCAGTGTGACTTCAATTTTCATTGGGATCTCCATCCTTGTCTTCTCCGTCAAGAAACACTGAAATTATTTTCATCAGGTTACTCTATGTTTTGCTCGTCAGGCAACACTGTAACTCTTCTCGTTGGTAATGCTGTGCATTAGCTCACCAGGTAACACTGTGACTCTACTCTTTTACTCTGACTGTCATTGTGAACTCCATTGGTGTATGCAGTCACTTAGTGAATACTTGACTTGTATGCATTACTGATAGGATAGCCTTGATTCATCAATTCTTTGAAGTCTTTGATAGTATTTTCATGACCATACAAATTATATCAAGTTGACATCATTGAAAATACAATACATTAACTGATTTAATGCCTTGTATGATCATCAACTTAATATATTCAAACATTCAATCAGTTACATGTCATTAATCTCTCCCTTTGGCATTGATGGAAACATAATACATTATCATACTATACTATTACTAATACAATATGAAATATCTAGTTTCATCAAGCTTTAATGTAACTAATACAAATGTCTGGCTATCGGTAAGCTCAAATAGCTTTGATTTGATTCTTGCAGCTTTCTTTCTATCTTCAATCCCTTTACTGGATGGATGTAGAATCCTTCTTTCTCTAATGTGATGTGTTCTCCTTCTGTGTCAAACTCTCTCCCTTTGACTATTCTCCTTTCTTGTGATGTCTTTTGTCATTAATTCTCTTCCTTTATATGTAATCTCCCTTTCTTGTTACATTTTCTCCCTTTGGATACTTCGATGTATATGATCTCTTCCTAATATGATAATGGATATAATCTCTCCCTTTGACAAAAATGCCAAACAATCATCTTTGCAAAGCAAGTATTTTGACAGCAATGTCAAATGGATACTTTCTATCCATAATATATTCCTTGAATTTACCAATCCATTGGTAATAACTCTGGTACTTGGAGTAGATAAATACCTTGATGTGTATAGATGTATCATTGATGTCCATCTCTCTGCTTGCATCAACATGAATGATATTATGATAATATACAGGCTGATGCAACCTTCTAGTCAACTTATTGACCAGTAAACAAGGGTCTAACCCCTAGTCTCTTTCTCAAGTATTCAAATGCATCCTTGGGTAGTGGCTTGGTGAAGATATCGACCAATTGTTCCTTTGATTTCACATACTCAAGTATCACTTCATTTGCCTAAATTTTTTCTCTTAAATAATGATACTTGATTTCAATATGCTTTTTTTTAGCATGCATGACTAGATTCTTGGAAATGTTTATTGCACTTGTATTATCACAATAGATAATTACTGGTTCTAAAATTTTCATATGCATACCTTCCAGTAACTGTTTGATCCATACAATATTTGAGTAGTTTGCAGAAGAAAAAAAATACTCTGCCTCTGTAGTGGATTGAAAGATGCATCCTTGCTTCTTGTTGATCCATGTGACAAGTCTGTCACCCATAAAGAATTCTCCTCCAGTTTTTCTCTTTCGATCATCAATATTTCTAGCCCAATCAACATCACTAAAAAACTTAAGTTCAAATTTGCCTTCTCTTTTGTACCATGAACCATATTCCTTGGTATTCTTCAGATATATTAGGATTCTTTTCACAACAGTCATATGTGCTTCCCTGGGATTAGCAAAAAATCTAGCAACTATTCCTACTGCATGTGCAATATCTAGTCTAGTATGTACAACATACATGAGTTTTCCAATCATAGATCTATACAAAGTCTGATTTACCTCTGATGAC
>MU225388.1:1052869-1074159 GCA_018584345.1 Thuja plicata
GTGTAATGAAAATACCTTCATCTTGTTGCATGATCTGCAGACCAAGAAAGAAATTGATCTCTCCAAACATAGACATCTCAAACTCTTTTCTCATTTCATTTGCAAATGATTTGCATAGCATATCATTGCCTCCAAATGTGATGTCATCAACAAATTTCTCAACAATCAAAATGTTAGCATCAATATCTTCCATCAAATAAAGATTACTATTTTCACTAGTCCTTACAAATCCAATACTTATAAGATAGGAATGAAGTCTTTCATACCAGGCTCGGGGTGCTTGTTTCAATCTATACAGGGCTTTGTGTAGTCTACATACCACGTCCCTCTTGTCTAGATCAAAAAACCTTACTGGCTGTTCAATGTATACCTCTTCTTCAAGTATTCCATTTAGGAATGTAGACTTGACATCCATTTGATATAGCTTGAATCCTTTACATGCAGCATAAGAAAGTAATATTCTCACTCCTTCTAGCCTAGCAACGGGTGCAAAGGTCTCTCCATAGTCAATTCCTTCTTCTTGTGAATACCCCTTGCATACTAGTCTTTCTTTATTTTTGGTGACTTCTCCATTCTCATTCATCTTATTCCTGAATATCCATTTTGTATCAATGATATTCTTGTCATCTAGTCTCAGTACAAGTGTCCATGTCTTATTTTTCTCTATCTGCTCAATCTCTTCATTCATAGCACTTATCCATTCATCATTATCTAGTGTAGCATTGACAGATTTGGGCTCATAATCACAAATAAGACATCTTGTATTTAGAGACTTACTTCTGGTTCTCATACCAGCCTTCTTGTCTCCTATGATTTGGTTCTATGGATGGTTCCTTCTAACATATCTGGAAAGTACAAGTTCATCTCTGTGTCTATCAGCTTGGTCATCATTTTTCTCTTCATTCTGTTCTCCATCACTTTGTGCATAATCTTGAGCAATATTCTGATCGTCGATATTTGTAGCCTAATGCTCGGGTGCAATGATCTATTTCTCAGGAGCTCTACATTGTTGGTCAGATAGAGTGTTAGGTTCCTCATTGTAAGTGAAACTATTTTAGTCCTCTAGTTCTTTAGTGCTTTCCTTTTCATTTTTCTCTTCAAATTCATCTATCCTTACATTTGTACTTTCAACAATTTTGTAGAATACCCTATCCCTGCTCTTGGTAGAATACCCTAGAAAGATTCCTTCATCACTCTTGAAGTCAAGTTTTCCATTTTTATCATCTTTTAAGATATAACACTGATTGCCAACATTTTTGAAGTAACTTACATTGGGTGTGTATCCATACCATAGCTCATAAGGTGTCTTTTTGGTGTCTTTCTTCCATTGTACTCTGTTCAATGTATAAACAACAGTACTAATAGCTTCTCTCCAGAAGATTTGGGTGATCCCTTTCTCTATTATCAGTGTCCTTGCACAATCAACTATGGATCTATTCCTTCTTTCAGCAATTCTATTCTGCTATGGTGTTCTTGGTTCAGAGACCTATCTTTTGATTCCACGATCATTACAAAAGTTAGTGAATTCATCTAAAATAAATTCCCCTCCTCTATCTGATCTTAAGCATTTTAACTCCTTACCACTTTTCTTCTCAACCATTGCCTTGTACCATTTAAACATCTTAAATGCTTTTGATTTATCTTTTAGAAACATGACTATCGTCACTCTAGAGTAATCATCAACAAAGAGAATAAAATATATATCTCCATAATAACTCTTTGTCCTCATAGGTCCACATAAATCAATATGGACTAATTCTAGAATTGCATCAGATGTATGGGTCTTTCTTTTGAAACTAGAATTTGTCATCTTACCTTTTTGAAAATTCTTACACATGATATTGTCGGGCTTAACCATCATCGGTAAACCTCTTACATTTCTCTTTTTGCTAATTTTTATCATGTTGTCAAAGTTCACATGACACAATCTTTTGTGCCAAAACCATATGTCTTTTTTTGTAGCAATCAAACAAGTGGTGTCAGTATCATTCAGATAGAACAATTTACCTTTTGTCTACTCACCGGTACCAATCAGATTTCCTAATTTATTGAAGATCTTTGCCTTCTTATTTTCAAATTCTACTTTAAGACCTGAATTATTCAACTGAGAAACACTCAATAGATTATAATTCAATCTATTTAACCAATAAGCACATTCACATTTCATCTGTTTATTCAAAATTATGGTTCCTCTACCTTCAACAAGATAAGGTGTGTCATTTCCCATTCTTACTGAACCACCTTTATAGTATTCAAAAGTCTCAAAATTTTGCTTATCACCGGTGATATGGTGAGTGCAGCCACTATCTATGATCTAGACATCATTTTTACTAACTTTAGATATGAGTGCAATTTCTACATACCTTTCTTCATCATCATCTGAATCATCTTTTACTGCTACAAACACCATTTCGATGTCTTCATCAAATTCGGTGTCAATATCATCATCTTTGCATTTTTATAGGTAACTAGCTTTCTTTCCTTTGTCCTTTGAGTCTCGGGTATCTCTTGTTTCTGATTGTTGATAGCTTCTATAATCACCTCTGTCAGATTTCTTTTCAAATGATCTGTCATTACTTCTGTCATCTTTTCTTCTATTAGTACATCTTGCAACAAAGTTTCCAATCTCTTTACAATTAAAACAAACAAGTGGTAATTTACCTTTGTATTTACCTTTGCCTCTTTGCATTCTTCTAGCCATAAGTGCTTCAATTTCATCAAGATCATCTTCTTCACTTTCACTATCACTATCTTTTCTCATAGTGTTTTTATGACTTGATTTACTTATTCTCATAGAAGTTTTGAATGCGGAGTCTATGTTTGGTAAGACACTATTATCAAAGTTATTCATCTCAAATCAAATCAGTCTGCCAATCAAACTCTCTAGAGTAACATTACTATTTTCTATTGCTCTGATTTCTTGAATGACAGATACTCTAATAGCATAAGTAGGTAGTAAGGTTATTAGAATTGTACTTACCACTGTTTCTTCTTCTAGTACACCTCTAAATCCTTGGATAACATTGACTAACTCTTTGATTCTTGTGCTGTACTATGTGATGTTTTCACCTTATTTCATTTTGAGATCATCAAACTTTCCTCTAAGGCTTTCTTCCTTGGATCTCAAAACATTTTTGTCACCACCATGTACAAGCATCAATTTTTTCCACATCTACTTTGCAATCTTACAGGTTTTGACATCTTCAAATTCAGCATCGGAGAGTGAGGAAGCAAGCTCTAACATCATGCAAATATGCTCAAGCTTCTCTCTCATTTTTTCAACTGTTGGTGCTCTTGTGGGAAACACATATTTAGTATCTAAGTATTGAGTAACATCATTTCCAATACCTGATAAGTGGAGTCTTATTCTGCTTTGCCATGAAGAAAAATTATCTTTATTCAACTTTGGCATATCTCATCTATTCATCTTGTGATTTTAGCTTAGGTCTAAAACCTTCCCTCTAAGCACACAAGCTCTGATACCAATTGTTAGTAATAATTGAGGGGGGGGTGAATCAGTGGCCTCAAACATTTAACCTTAAATCAACCCTTAAAACTTATAACCACTAATTTTGTCTCAAGTTATCTTATGTCCTACAAGATGTATGCCTTGAAATACTTTATTCAATTTTCTACTTGTTGGATTTCTTTGTTAATCTCTCTTCTGTATGATTACTGATAAGCAGTTTAACTATTTACCAAAATACAGTAAATATGCAGAGTATACTAATCAATCCAGAAATGCATATTAGAAATGTAAAACAATAAAGTAATAAACCATAAACACATAACACAAGGATTTTAACGTGGAAACCCTGTTAAGGGAAAAACCACTGGGACCGGTATCCCAAATTTTCACTCTTCTGAAGTGAGCTCTGTTAGGAGCCAACCCTGTTAAAGGTTACAAACACACTATTAGGTGTGACCTTGTTAGAGGATTTTGAAATAGTTTGTAAACTAGTATCTGGAATCTAATGCTACCATCCTTGATCAAACTCTCTTGGTCTGTCAATAGGTATCAGGCATATCCAATGCTACTTTTGTGATCAAAATTTTTGATACTCCTTGGGATGTATCTCAATTGTAAAAGACTTTTAAGTCCTCAGTTAAGAGGCTTTATGCTTCAATGGTTAAATTGAAACACTAATGATCTATTCATACATACAACTTAATTTTAGATTTTTAGATCTATTGTAAGTCCATTACCATTCTAATCAATATAATCACTTATACCTTTTATCCACACTATTCTGCTCCGTGATGCTTGTCTCACTATTCATCAGTGTCTGTAGAATCTAGCTCTTTCCTCAACTTGTTGATCAGGACTGAATGAAGACTTTCTTCTTCTTCAGATTTCCTTTAGCATCTTTCCTCTTCTCTTTTTATTCTCACCTAATTCCCCCATTCGTAATGAATTGAGTTTGTCTCTATATAGACTTGATTTCCCCTTTTCTTGGCTTTCTTGATTCTTGGCATTTTCCACAATTCTTGCCAATAGATTCAAAGAAAACTTTTGATTTATCTCAAAGAGATCTTCTTGCCAACTGGACAAATCAGCTTTAAATCACTTACTTATCTCCGAATTTATCTGGATGATTAAAAAAATGATAAGTATTCATTAATTCTATCTTTAGCTTCTTGATAGCTAAGCATTTTGTCATTTTTTGAACTCTCTATTTTGTCAGTCAACACTTCAGCTAGTCATCAGTGATAACTGACTATTCAGTCGGTGTGACTTCAGTTGTCATCGGGATCTCCATCCTTGTCCTCTCTGTCGGGCAACACTGAAATCCTTTCCGTTGGGTTACTCTGTGTTTTGCTTATCGGGCAACACTGTAACTTTGCTCATCGATAATGCTGTGCATTAGCTCGTTGGGTAACACCATGACTCTTTTCTTTTACTCTGACCATCGGTGTGCACTCCGTCGGTGTCTGCAGTCACTTAGTGAATACTTGACTTGTATGCATTACTGATAGCATAGCCTTGATTCATTGGTTCTTTGAAGTCTTTGGCAGTATTTCCATGACCATACATATTATATCAAGTTGACATCAATGACAATACAATACTTTAACTGATTTAATTCCTTGTATGATCATCAACTTAATATCTTCAAACATTCAATCAGTTACATGTCATCAAAAACATTTAACTAAAATTATACCACAAAAAGTGTCTATGGGGGAAATTTTGGGAGAAAAAACCACTCCATAGTATCCTAATGTATTATTTAGTAATCTAAATATGGTTAAAGTAAACTAGCAAATAAAGCTTTTGAAAGAGTATTAATAACTGAATATATGGAGTAATTTTGGGAACATAAAAATACCTACAAATTCAATACTTGCACCTTCCTCTCAAGGACCCTATAGATAGGATAAGAAATACATAAAATCATCAAATGCTAATTATAAAAGTGTGAACGAAACCCACTTATAAAAGTGACACCTAAATATTTAGAGAGAAAAAATAATGTTGAAATCCTAAGATGATTTCATAGGGTAAAAATAAAAAATTCTTTTCGCTTATCATAAGCATGTTATAATTAATTCACCAACTCAAACAATCCATTTTATCTTAACCAGATCTTAATTTAAATATGTATTATATTATTTTGTAATATACATCATAAATTGGCCAACACATGTTACTCCCTCTTACAACTCTTTCTATGTCCTAGATATTTTTATTTTCAATGTAGAGGCCCAAATTTTAGTGGACACAAATTCTAATTTGAAGCTATTTATGTTGTGAAAAAAGTCTCAACAATGCATTCCTAATGTTAAATTTAATAAAATTTGTATGTAATCATTATTTTGTCTTCTTGTGTAGTGTTGGTATCCCACTTGGAGGCTTATTGGAATTTATCTTTTACTATATTTTGGAATCACATGAGGAGGTAGATGTCCCTCTTTGAAGTGGCATAGATTAGCTATGTGTTAACATATTATGGCGTGTGTAAGGTCATCATCAAGGGAGTTAAATATGAAAATTTTCATGATATGCAAGAGTATGGAAGAGATTGGTTATATGAAAATATTGACCAACATTATGACAAGTTATTACACTTTTCATAGAGCATATTTTGAATATTGAATGAGGACAAGTTAGGGCACCCATATTTGGGTGGTAAAAATTGATAACTTATAAAATTATAAGATGAGTGTAATATAGTATTAATTTAACTAAATAAATTTATGATAACTTGTGGCATATATAAGGGTTGTGAGAATTAATCTTAAATTAATTGGTAGACCATAACCAAGGGAGGTGTTGGATTTTGGGCCAATGCAAGTTAGGTAAAAAATGCTCTTGGTTTGTCAATGGTATTCCAAAACCATCTCATATTTTCCAAATTTTTCATTCTCTATATATATTGTGTGTGTGGACTAGTAGTTTGTATGGTTGATTTGTGGGTGATACTATGCTACTATATTTATTACATTTTGGTGAAATTATTGTAATAGTTTTCTCTACAAGTATATTTTTCTACGCTAGAACTTACTAAATAATACATTCTTTTGCTTTGAAGCGTACAATTTTTCTCTTGTAAAGGTTTTTCCCACATGCAATTTGTGTTATGGTATATTATATATCTAATATCACAACTATTTATACTTTCTATAAGTTGAAAAGAATAAAATGTGCACAACACTCTCCTCATTAGATTGATGTGGAAATAATCAATGCATACCTTGCTTCCTTTTAATTGGTGTCATTTTTAAAAAATTTAGAGATTGAAAATATATATGGAACAAAATCAAAAAGTGATGTTGAATAATCCATAACACTATTTGTCCAAAAGTAAAATATATAGCCCAAAAAATAATTTTCTATGTTTCATAGCCTAAAAATGGCATTATTTATATACCTAACATTAAGAGCAAGGTTGAGACTGTTAGTAATAACTGAGAGGGGGTGGGGGGTGAATTAGTGACCTCAAAAATCAATCCTTAAATCAACCCTTAAAACTTATAACCAAAAATTATGCCTCTAGTTATCTTCTGTCCTATAAGATGAATGCCTTGAAATACTTATATCAATTTCTACTTGTCAGAATGCTTTGTAAATCTCTCTTCCAGGTATGTTTACCGATAAGAAGTTAACTATTTACCAAAACACAGTAAATATGCAGAGTATACTGATCAATCCAGAATTGCATATGTGAAATGTAAAACAGTAAAGTAATGAAACATAAACACATAACACATGGATTTTTAATGTGGAAACCCTGTTAGGGGAAAAACCACTGGGACCGGTACCCCAAATTTTCACTCTTATGAAGTGAGCTCTGTTAGGAGCCAACCCTATTAAAGGTTACAAACACACTATTAGGTGTGACCTTGTTAGAGGATTTAAAAGATAGTTTGTCACCTAGTATCTGGCATCTAATGCTACCATCCTTGATCAAACACTCACTTGGTCTATCAATAGGTATCGGGAATATCCAATTCTACTTTCTATGATCAAAATTTTAGATACTCCTTGGGATGTATCTCAATTGTAGAAGACTTTTAAGTCCTACTCGGCTAAGAGACTTGATGCTTCAATGGTTAAACTAGAACATTAATGATCTGTTCACACATACAACTTAATTGCATATTTTCAGATCTATTGTAAGTGCATTACCTCTCTGATCAATATAATAAATTATATACCTTTTCTCCACACTGTTCTGCTCTGTGATGTTGTCTCACTGTTTGTTGGTGTCTACAGAATCTAGCTCTTTCCTCAGCTTGATTGATCAGGTTTGAATGAAGAATTTATTCTCCTTCAGAATCTCTTTAGCATCTTCCCTCTTTTCTCTTCACCCCACACTCAATTCATAATGAATTGGTTTTGTCTCTTTATAGACATGATTTACCTTTTCTTGGATTTCTTGATTCTTGGCGTGATCCACAATTCTTTCCAATTACATTTAAAGAAAACTCCTGTTTTACCTCAAAGAGATCTTCTTGCCAACTGGACAAATTAGCTTTAAATCACTTACTTATCTCCAGCTTTATCTGGATGATTAAAAAAATGATAAGTATCAATTAATTCTATATTTAGCTCTTTGACAACTAAGCATTTTTTCATTTCTGAACTCTCTGTTCTATCGGTCAACACTTCAGTTAGTCATTGGTGATAACTAACTATTCCATCGGTGTGACTTTAGTTGTCATCAGGATCTCCATCCTTGTCTTTTGCCTCAGGCAACACTGTGATTCTATCCATCAAGTTACTCTGTGTTTTTCTCATCGGGCAACACTGTGACTTTGCTCATCGGTAATTTTGTGTATTTGCTCATCAGGTAACACTGTGAATTTTCTCTTTTACTCTGACTGTCGGTGTGCACTCTGTCAGTGTATACAGTCACTTAGTGAATACTTGACTTATATGCATTACTGATAGCATAGCCTTTGATTCATCAGTTCTTTGAAGTCTTTGGTAGTATTTCCATGACCATACAGATTATATCAAGTTGACATCAATGACAATACAATACATTAACTGATTTAATGCCTTGTATGATCATCAACTTAACATATTCAAACATTCAATCAGTTACATGTCATCAATCTCTCCCTTTGGCATTGATGGAAACATACTACATTATCATACTATACTATTACTAGTATAATATGAAATATACAGTTTCATCAAGCTTTCCTAATGTAACTATTACAAATGTCTCACTTTCGGTAAGCTCAAATAGCTTTGATTTGATTCTTGAAGCTTTCTGTCTGTCTTCAATCCCTTCACTGGATAGATGTAGAATCTTTCTTTCCATGATGTGATGTATTATCCTTCTGTGTTAAACTCTCTCCCTTTGACTATTCTCCTTTCTTGTGATGTCTCTTGTTAGTAATTCTTTTCCTTTGTGTGTACTCTCCCATTATTGTTACATTTCTCCCTTGGATATTTTCATGGATATGATCTCTCCTTGAGTTGATAATGGATATAATTTCTCCCTTCATCAGTACGATAATGAGATATCTCTCTCCCTTTGACAGCAATGTAAAACAAACATATTTTCCAAATAGATCTTTTTTATCCATAATATATTCCTTGAATTTTCCAATCCATCGGTAATAACTCTTGTGCTCAGAGTAGATAAATATAGATAAATACCTTGCTGAGTATAGATTTATCATTGAAGTCCATCTCTCTGCTTGCATCAACATGAATGATATTCTGATAGTATGTAGGCTGATGCAACCTCTTTGTCATCTTACTAACCAGTAGATAAGGGTCTGACCCCTAGTCTCTTTCTCATGTATTCAAATGCATCCTTGGGTAGTGGCTTGGTGAAGATATCAGCCAATTGTTCCTTTAATTGCACATACTCAAGTATCACCTCCTTTGCTTGAAATTTTTCTCTTAAATAATGATACTTGATGGCAATATGCTTTGTTTTAGCATGCATGACTCAATTCTTGGAAATTTTTATTGCACTTCTATTATCACAATAGATAATTACTGGTTCAAGAATTTTCATATGCATACCTTCCAGTAATTGTTTGATCCATGCAATATTTGAGTAGTTTGCAATAGAAACAACATACTCTGCTTCTACAGTAGACAGAGAGATGCATCCTTACTTCTTGTTGATCCATGTGACAAGTCTGTCACCCATAAAGAATGCTCCTCCAGTTGTTCTCTTTTGGTCATCAATACTTCTTTCCCAATCAGCGTTGTTAAAGACCTTAAGTTCAAATTTTCCTTCTCTTCTATACCATAAGTCATATTCCTTAGTATTCTTCAAATATCTTAGAATTATTTTCACAGCAGTCATATGTGATTCCCTAGGATCAGCAGAAAATCTTGCAACTATTCCTACTGCATGTGCAATATCTGGTCTAGTATGTACAACATACACAAGTTTTCCAATCATTGATCTCTAAAAAGTCTAATTTACCTCTGATGACTTGTCCTCTATTGTTAGCTTACATCCAGTTGCCATCGGTGTTCCAACTGGTTTGGACTCTTCCATCTTGAATATTTTCAGTACTTATTTGATGTACTTGGATTGTGTAATGAAGATACCTTCTTCTTGTTGCATGATCTGTAGACTAAGAAAGAACTTGATCTGTCCAAATATAGACATCTCAAACTCTTTGCTCATTTAATTTGCAAATGACTTTCATAGCATATCATTGCCTCCAAATATGATGTCATCAACAAATATCTCATCAATCAAAATGTTAGCATCAGTATCTTCCTTCAAATAAAGATTACTATTTTCAATAGTTCTTACAAATCCAATACTTATAAGATAGGTATGAAGTCTTTCATGCCAGGCCCAGGGTGCTTGTTTCAATCCATACAGGGCTTTATGTAGTCTACATGCCATGCCCCTCTTGTCTGGATCAACAAACCCTTCTAGTTGTTCAATGTATACCTCTTCTTCATGAAATCCATTTGATATAGCTTGAATCCTTTACATGCAACATAAGAAATTAATATTCTTACTCCTTCTAGCCTAGCAATGGTTGCAAAGGTCTCTCCATAGTCAATTCCTTCTTCTTGTGCATACCCCTTGCATACTAGTCTTGCTTTATTTCTGGTGACTTCTCCATTCTCATTTAGTTTATTCCTGAATATTCATTTTGTACTGATGAAATTCTTGTCATCTGGTCTAGGTACAAGTGTCCATGTCCAATTTTTCTCTATCTGCTCAATCTCTTCATTCATAGAACTTATCCATTCATCATTATCTAGTGCAACATTGACAGATTTTGGCTCATACTCACAAATAAGACATCTTGTATTTAGAGACTTACTTTTGGTTCTCATACCAGCCTTCTTGTCTCCAATGATCTGGTTCTGTGGATGGTCCCTTTTGACATATCATGCAAGTACAGGTTCATCTCTTTGTCTATCAGCTTGATCATCATTTTATTCTCCATCACTTTGTGCATCATCTTGAGCAATATTCTGATCATCGGTATTTGTAGCCTGATGCTTGGGTGCAATGATCTGATGCTTGGGAGCTCTACATTGTTGGTTGGGTAGAGTGTTAGGTTCTTCATTGTATACAAACATATTGTAGTCCTCTGGTTCTTTAGTTCTTTCCTTTTCATTCTTCTCTGCAAATTCATCTATCTTTACATTTGAAATTTCAACAATTTTGTTAGAGGATTTATTGAGACATTTATAAGCCTTTCTCTTGCTGGAATACCTTAGAAATATTCCTTCATCACTCTTGGAGTCAAGGTTTCCAGTTCAATCATCTTTTCAGATATAACATTGACTAACAAATTTTTTGAAATAACTCACATTGGGTGTAACCATACCAAAGATCATAAGGTGTCTTTCTTCAATTGTACTTTGTTCAATGTGTAAACAACAGTACTGACAGCTTCCCTCCAGAATATTTGGGTGATGCCTTTCTCTATCATCAGTGTCCTTGTACAATCAACTATGAATCTGTTCCTTCTTTTAGCAATTCCATTTTGCTGTGGTGTTCTTGGTGTAGAGACCTATCTTTTGATTCCATGCTCATTACAAAAGTTAGTGAATTCATCTGAAATAAATTCCCCTCCTCTATTTGATCTTAAGCATTTCAATTCTTTAATACTTTGTTTCTCAACCATTTCCTTATACCATTTAAACATCTTAAATGCCTCTGATTTATCATTTAGAAACATGACTTTCATCATTCTAGAGTAATCATCAACAAAGAGAATAAAATATCTATTACCATAATAACTCTTTGTCCTCATAGGTCCACATAAATCAGTATGGGCTAATTCTAGAATTCCATTAGATGTATGGGTTTTGCTTTTGAAACTAGACTTTGTCATCTTACCTTTTTGACAATTCTTACACATGTTGTCGGGCTTAACCATTGTCAGTAAACCTCTTACATTTCTCTTTTTGCTAATCTTTATCATGTTTTCAAAGTTAACATGACATAATATTTTGTGCCACAACCATATGTCTTCATTTATAGCCATTAATAAAGTGGTGTCAGTATCATTCAGATAGAATAAGTTACCTTTTGTCTTCTCACCAGTACCAATCAGATTTCCTGATTTATTGAAGATCTTTGCCTTCTTATTTTCAAATGTTACTCCGTGACCTAAATTATTCAACTGAGAAACACTCAATAGATTATAATTCAATCCATTTACCCAATAATCATTTTCACATTTTATCTGGTTATTCAACATTATGGTTCCTCTACCTTCAATTGGACAAGGTGTGTCATTACCCATTCTTACTAAACCACCTTTATAGTATTCAAAAGTCTCAAAATTTTTCTTGTCACTGGTCATATGGTGAGTGTAGCCACTATCTATGATCCAGACATCATTTTTACTAACTTTAGATATAAGTGTAGTTTCTACATACCTTTCTTCATCATCATATGAATCATCTTTTACTACCATAAACACCATCTTGATGTCTTCCTCAGATTCGGTGTCAGTATCATTATCTTTGCATTTTTCTAGGTAACTATCCTTCTTTCCTTTGTTCTTGTAGTCTTGGGAATCTCTTCTTTCTGATTGTCGGTAGCTTCTGTAATCACCTTTGTCAGACTTCTTTTCAAATGATTTGTCAGTACTTCTATCATCTTTTCTTCTGTTAGGACATCTTGCAGCAAAGTGTCCAATCTCTTTACAATTAAAACAAACAAGTGGTAATTTACCTTTGTATTTACCTTTGCCTCTCTACATTATTCTTTCCATAAGTGATTCAATTTCATCAAGATCTTCTTCTTCACTTTCAATATCACTATCTTTTCTCATATTGTGTTTATGACTTGCTTTACTTATTCTTATAGAAGATTTGAAAGCAGACTCTATGTTTGGTAAGACACTATTATCAAAGTTATTCATCTCAAATGAAATCAGTCTTCCAATCAAACTGTCTAGAGTAACATTTCTATTTGCTACTTCTCTCATTTCTTGAATGTCAGATACTCTAATAGCATAAGTAGGCAGTAATGTTCTTAAAATTTTACTTACCACTGTATCTTCTTCTAGTACACCTCCAACTCCTCGGATAGCATTGACTACATCTTTGATTCTTGTGCTGTACTGTGTGATGTTTTCACCTTCTTTCATTTTGGAATCATCAAACTTTCCTCTAAAGATTTCTTCCTTGGCTCTCAAAACATTCTTGTCACCACCATGTACAAGCATCAGTTGGTCCCACATTTGCTTCACAGTCTTGTAGTTTTTGACATCTTCAAATTTAGCATTAGAGAGAAAGGAAGCAAGCTCTATCATCATGTAGCTGTGCTCATGCTTCTCTCTCATTTTTTCAATTATGGGTGCTCATGTGGGAAACACATATTCAGTATCTATGTATTGAGTAACATCATTTCTGATACTTGATATGTGGAGTCTTATTCTTCTCTGCCATGAAGCAAAATTGTCTTTGTTCAAATTGGGCACATATTTTTTGTTCATCTTGCGATCTTTATCTTAGGTATTGAAACCTTCCTTCTAACCACACAAGCTCTGATACCAATTGTTAGTAATAACTAAGAGGGTGGGGTGAATCAGTGGCCTCAAAAATTAATCCTTAAATCAACCCTTAAAACTTATAACCACAAATAATGCCTCTAGTTATCTTCTATCCTACAAGATGAATGCCTTGAAATACTTATATCAATTTCTATTTGTCGGGATGCTTTGTAAATATTTATTCTGTATGTTTAATGATAAGCAGTCAACTATTTACCAAAACAAATTAAATATGCAGAGTATACTGATTAATCTAGAATTGCACATGTGAAATGTAAAATAGTAAAGTAATGAAACATAAACACATAACACATGGGTTTTTAACACGGAAACCTTGTTAGGGGAAAAACCATTGGGACTGGTACCCCAAATTTTCACTCTTCTAAATTGAGATCTACTAGGAGGCAACCCTGTTAAAGGTTACAAACACATTGTTAGGTGTGACCTTGTTAGAGGATTTAAAAGATAGTTTTTCACCTAGTATCTGGCATATAATACTACCATCCTTGATCAAACACTCACTTGGCCTGTCAATAGGTATCGGGCATACCCAATGCTACTTTCTATGATCAAACTTTTTGATACTCCTTGGGATGTATCTCAATTGTAGAAGACTTTTACGTCTTGCTCGGTTAAGAGACTTGATGCTTCAATGGTTAAACTAAAAAATTAATGATCTTTTCACACATACAAATTAATTGCATATTTTCAGATCTATTGTAAGTGCATTATCTCTCTGATCAATATAATGAATTCAATAACTTGCTCCACACTGTTATTCTCTGTGATGCTATCTCACTATTCGTCGGTGTCTGTAGAATCTATCTCTTTCCTCAGCTTGATTGATCAAGTCTGAATGAAGACTTTCTTCTCCTTTAGAATCTCTTTAGCATCTTCCCTCTTTTCTCTTCAACCCACACTACATTCGTAATGAATTGGGTTTGTCTCTTTATAGACATGATTTACCTTTTCTTGGATTTCTTGATTCTTGGCGTGATCCACAATTCTCGCCAATTAGATTTAAAGCAAGCTCTTGTTTTATCTCAAAGAGATCTTATTTTCAACTGGAAAAATCAGCTTTAAATCAATTACTTATCTCCGGCTTTATCTGGATGATTAAAACAATGATAAGTATCAATTAATTCTATATTTAGGTCTTTGATAGCTAAGCATTTTTTCATTTTTCAACTCTCTGTTCTGTCAGTCAACACTTCAGTTATTCATTAGTGATAACTTACTATTCCGTCGGTGTGACTTCAGTTGTCATCAGGATCTCCGTCCTTGTCTTTTCCACCGGGCAACACTGTGATTCTGTCCATCGGGTTACTCTATGTTTTTCTCATCGGGTAACACAATGAGTTTTCTCGTCAGTAATGCTGTGAATTTTCTCATTGGGTAACATTGTGACTTTGCTCTTTTACTCTGACCGTCGGTGTGCACTCCATCGGTGTATATAGTCACTTAGTGAATACTTGACTTATATGCATTACTGATAGCATAGCCTTTGATTCATCGGTTCTTTGAAGTCTTTGGTAGTATTTCCATGACCATATAGATTATATCAAGTTGACATCAATGATAATACAATACATTAAGTGATTTAATGCCTTGTATGATCATCAACTTAACATCTTCAAACATTCAATCAGTTACATGTCATCAGAGACACCTTTCCTAATACCTCTATCACTCCTTGCAAGATAATACTTTTTTACCCATTGAAGTAGGTGCCATTCTTGGAGGTCAATCATCAAACACATTATTAATTAGAAATTCTACCATTCTTAGTAATTTAGAAGTTGGTTAAATTGTTACATACTTTCATAAATGAGAGACGCAACCGAAGGATTTATTGTCCATGAACTCTAGGGGTAGGTCCTCATGAAACTACTTAGATTATTTTGGCTAGAAGTCATCGCTCAATATTTTAAGAAGCAATTTGTGGAGCTAGTGATCCTATGGATATTTAATTTGGCTCCTTATTTTTAAGGATTCACCTTAAATTGTATTTTTTTAAATTAAATTAATGATAATAATTTTTGTGGGTAAAATTTGGAAGACAAAATTGGAGGCAAATACGAAGAAGGGAAAGAAATTTTCAGAGCTATGTATTTTTTTCTAATAATTTGTTGTTACTTATTTCTAGCCCCCCTTTTTCAAAGCTTATTTTCACTTCCTAAGAAATAGTTTCTATACTATAATATGGAAAGATTCCAATTTAACCTTTCCTCATGATTGAAAAGCATGAGAACACTCTAACAACTTAAAATTAAGTAGAAAATGAAGTTAAGCAACCACACGGGGACATGAGGTAATAAATATCACTTTAGAGAATCATTTCATGTATGCACACATCTTGCACATGTGGATAATAATTTTAATGGGCCAATATTTTGGAAATTTAATATTATTGTTATGTTACCTGATAAATATGCAATCATGTTTTTATTAGCTAAGTGAGATTTTTTACATGCAACTAATATATCCTTGAACCAATGACAAGTATTATGGTTAGGCATACATTGCACATATAATTGGTTTAATCATTTTTTATCATATTTTTTAAAATGTCCTATCAATTTTGGGTACACACAAGAAGTTGGGTCCATATATAGGGGAACCATTGGGAAAAAATAAAATATGGGCAATAGAAATAGGTAGTCATTCAAGTTCAATCTCCTGGACCAAAATTCATAGTTGTGTGAAAATGAGTACATATTTAAATTTTCAAAATAGGTACCTATTATTAGAATGATTTAGAATAACTGAGTGGGGGGGGGGGGGGGAATNGGGGGTGAATCAGTTATCCTCAGGCCTAGATCTACCAATTGAAATTTTCAAAACACTTACACCAACTTAGATCCACTCAGTAATCCACTCGGTCTCTATAGCATATAATCAATAACATAAACTTGCAGTCCACTATCCTAAAGTAACCAACTTGCAGAATATACAACTCTTAACAATAAAACACATCAAATATCATTCACACAAGTATGAAACCAAGATTTAATGTGGAAACCCAATATCAGAAAAAAACACCAGTAACACGCTACCAATTTTTAACTCTTCTAAAGTGAGCTCTGTGAGGAGCCAACCATGTTAAAGGTTACAATACACACTGTTAAATGTGACCCGGCTAAAGGATTTAATCACCCTATTAAAAGTGAGCCTTGTTAGAGGGCTTAGACAATTCCATTAGAATGTCACCTTGATTAAAGGATTTACAATATGACTATTAGGTCAAGCTTGTTTAAAAGCATTTTACAGCTAATACAATGGTTATAAACTAATGGTAAATTGTGATCTGAAACATACAACTCACTTTGAAAATACAGATCCACTTTTGCTCAAATGCTAATTCACTGAATAGCCTCCATTGTCATCTCAAACTCAAATATGATTGGTAATTTTTCAAGCAATCACCATTGTATAGTCCTATATAGCTCTCTTCAACCTTCTCTTCCTTTTGCTTAGATTTTTCAATCAACTAAATTATCCTCTACCACACACACACATAACCTGCAATTAGGTTAATCTTATACCTCTCTGATTAGGTAGCTAGATCTTTTGTCACTTAATCATCACCATAGCTCTTAGGGTTTGGTCAGATCCAACGAATCCTTCCAACATTTTGTTTCCATATAAAAGGTAGAATACATCCTAAAATCCTTCTTGAATCCATACATAAAAATGGTTAAACATATATTAAATGATCATTTAATTCTCCACAATTATCATCCTTATCTTAAATATACTTCACATATCCCAAGAAATCAACTATTTTGGCTAGGATCTCAAATCTTAATCAAATTGTCAAAATACTGACACTCAGTCATCACTATGATCTTTCGCTCGGTCATCACTAGATAACTCAGTAATTTCACTGACACTCGGTAAATACTGATGCTTGGTCGACACAAAATTTTCTCGGCATGTACAGGCGCTCGGTTGACACTCGCATCACTTGGAAAAAACTTAAGTTTCTTAATCTTCTACTCTATTACTTAGTCAAGACTAATCTTGTAGTCATCCAAACTTTACTTAGACTTAAGATAAACAATAAGTTACCTTACCAACATGCAATCTCATCAAATACCCATTGTAGTTCAAGATAACTCAACCATTTCACTAGGTCTTCTTGTTATCTCTTCTTCTCAAATCTTCTTCATCAATAAATTGATATGACACTTTAGAAGATAGAAACTATCTTACCAGTTAAGGTTTGATATCAATGAAAATATAACAATTGTTTCAATTGTAGTTTCCAACAATATCCCTCTTTGGAATTGATGGAAAACACATGCAAACAACACATGCAAGGTTACCAAACTATCCAAAAAATATGTTTTCTGTAAACACATTTTCATTAATGTCCTTAGCTTCATTTCGATTCTCTCCAATACACATATTTCTCCCTCTTGGATAGATTTCTCTCTTTATCTTATCTCTCTCATATATTTCCCCCTCAATGGTATATCTCCCTCTTTGTTTTCTCAATATCTCCCTCTGTACATTTCTCTCATAGTATATCTCCCTCTTTGAAAATAATGCCAAAGACATACATCTTCATCATGTAGATATTTTTGAGTTAGGTTCTTGAATTCTATGTTCCTTCTATCATCTTGCTTATGATTGATCAACATATTTTTCTTTACACTTCACAGCTTTAGGCAACTCCTAAACTGTGACCACCTTTGGCATCAATCTGTCAGATATTCTATGTAATACATTTGATGCAACCACTCCATGTGATCTCAGTTAGCCTTAGCTAGGGGAATCACCCCTAACTTTCCTCTTAGATACTCATGAGAATCCTTGGGTAATACCTTAGTAAATATAACTACCAACTATTCCTTTGTATTTACATATTCAAGTCTTACTTCTTTGTCTTGTACCAACTCTCTGAAGTAATGTTACTTGATAGAAATATTCTTGGTCTTTGTATGAATCACATGGTTCTTTGAAATATTAATAGCACTAGTGTTATAAAAAAAAATAACAACTGGTTCAGTGATCTATTCCTTCATACTTTTCAATAATTGCTTGATCTACACTATATTTGAACAATTCATTGCTCCTGAAATATATTCAGATTATTTTGTAGATTTAGAAATATAGATCTATTTCTTACTTGTCCAAGAGACTAATCTATTTCCTAAAAATAATGCACCTCCACTTGTACTCTTTCTGTCATCAACATTACTTTCCCAATCCGCATTTGTGTAAACTTTCAGTTTAAACTTCTCATTCTTCTTGTAATATAATCCATAGTCCTATGTTCATTTTAGATATCTCAGAATCCTTTTCACTACCATCATATGAATATCTTTAGGATTTTCAAAAAATATTGCAACAATCCCATCTGCTAATGCAATATTTAGTCTGGAATGAACAACATATTGTAGTTCTCCAATCATTGACATATACAGGGCTTGATTGACTTCAACTATCTCATTAGTCTTTGATAGCTTCTATCCAATAGCCATAGGTGTACTTATAGGTCTAGAATCCTCCATGCCAAAGGTTTTCAGTATCTCCTTGATATAATTATACTATGTAATGTAGATACCTTTCTTCATCTATAGAATTGCAATCCAACAAAGAATTTGATCTCTCCAAACATAGACATCTCAAATTCAGTTTGCATCTCATTTGAATTTTTTTGGCATAAAGCATCTTGTCCTCCAAATATGACATAATCAACAAATGTTTCAGCTAACAATATCCCTTTACCTTACTTATACTTTAAGTACATATTATTTTTGTCATTAGTCCTTATAAATCCAATCTTGACTAAGTAATTATGTAATTTCTCATACCATGCTATGGGGGATTACTTCAATCCATACAATGCTTTATGTAGCTTGAAAACCATATTCTTCTTGCTTGAATAAAAAAATCCTTCAAATTTTTCAATCTATACCTCTTCTTCTAGTATTCCATTCATAAATGTTGATTTGACATCCATTTCATATACTTTGAATCCTTTGTAAGTTGCATAAGCTAGTAAAGTTCTAACTCCTTCCAATCTAGCAACTAGGGCAAATGTCTCACCATAGTAAATGCCTTCTTCTTGTGCATAACCTTTTCATACCAGCCTAGCCTTATTCCTTATAACTTCTCCATGTTCATTCAACTTATTTCTAAATACCTAGTTGGTTCCAATAACATTTTTATCCTTTGGTCTAGGTACTAGTGTCTAGGGTTTTTTCTTCTCAATTTGTTCAATCTCTTCATTCATGGCCTGTATCCAATCTTCATTATCCAAAGCATCTTTCACTGATTTGGGCTCAAATTCACATAATAAGCATGTCTATTTTTTTGATTTTCTTCTTGTCATGACCTCTAAAAATTTATCTTTGATAATTTGATCTGGTTAATGATGTCTTCTTACATGCTTTGCTAGTGTAGGCTCTGGTCTTTCCTTTCTTCCTTAGATTTATCATCAAAGTTAATTTCAAGTTCATTTTGTGTCTCTGTTTCATTCTTAGATTGTTTATTAGTTGCCTCCTAATGATCGACAACTTCTTTCTCTAACTTGGCATTTTCTTTCTGTTGCTCGACAACATCATTATGTTGTTTGACAAATTCTTTTTCTGGTTTAGGAAAAATGATGGGCTCTCCTTTGTTCATGTAAAAAAAATATCTGTAGTCTTCAGGTTCTTGCTTGCATTCCACTTCATTCTTTTCTGCATATTCATCAATTCTAACATTTGCACTTTCCACAACTTTATTAGTGTTAGAATTCAAACACTTATACACTTTTCTCTTAGTGGAATAACGTAGGAATATTCCTTCATCACTTTTAGCATCAAGTTTTCCATTTCTATCATCCTTCAGTATATAATATTTTCTCCCAAAAAATTTAAAATATTTTACATTAGGTGCAAAACCATACCATAACTCATAAGGTGTAATATCAGTAACTTTCTTGACTTGTAATCGGTTCAAGGTATAGACTATTGTAGTTATAGCTTCTCTCTAGTACTTTTGTGCAACATTATTTTCCATCATCAGTATTCTAGTACAATCCATTATTGATCTATTCCTTCTCTTAGCTATTCCATTATGTGGGGGAGTTCTTGGAGAAGACATCTGTCTTTAATTCCTCTATCATTATAGAATAGGTTAAACTCATTAGATATAAACTCTCCTCCTTTGTTAGATCTCAGACATCTAAAGCTCTTGTCTGTCTCTTTTTCAACTTTTTCCAAATACCACTTACACAACTGAAAAGCATCAGATTTTTCTTTGAGAAACATTACACTCATCATTCTAGAGTAATCATAAACAAATAGTATGAAATATTTATCACCTCAGTAGCTTTACACACCAATAGGTCCACAAAGGTCAGTATGAACCAATTCCAAAATATCATTATAAGTATAGGTTTTGCTCTTAAAACTAGATTTTATCATTTTTCCCAACTGACATTGCTTACACATAACATTTTTAGGTTTCTTCAGTCTTGGTATGTGAGGCCCATCCCGGACCCCATCATAGTTTTCTAGTTTTCTTATGATAGACTCAGCATATGATACTTTACTCTTTATGCATTATTAGACATTATGGACCTTATGCTTTATGTTATGGATTTGATCATTATAGATGCATGGACATATGATTCTTATGATGAACATTATGGAATTTATTATGTTTTCTGGGTTGGACATTTATTTTGAGATAATAAATTCAGAAAAAAAACTCATTATGATTATATTATGGTTATTGTAGAGATTTAGATTTATCTAATTTAAATGTTGAATTCCAATTTAATTATAATGTGAATTTTACCTTATGAAATGTTTAGGATGTGAATTACGTAA
>MU225388.1:1095365-1124727 GCA_018584345.1 Thuja plicata
ATTTGGATGTGCAACATAAAAATTAGAAACCCAAGAATCCACATGTGTATAAAAATCACCATGTCCCATCTAATCGACATGTGAATGAAAATAAAAAAGAAACATCCAAAAGGCCGCAAAGGTCCACAAAGGAAAACAAAATATCCAAGAGACCACAAAGGTCCACAAAGCAAAAAGAAAAGTCAATGAAAATGTGGGTTCCAAAATCTCTCATTGAAGAAATGCAATCAAAAGGATCACAAAAGAAAGAAAAATAAAATACTATGTGGATTCCCAAGTCACTTTGGAAATAATTTCACACAAAATAAAAATCAAAGTTGACATTCAAGCTTCCTAAGGCTTCCACTCCATCTCCTTCCAAACATTTTCCACCTTCCAAGTCTACTTTGGGTTCCTACATCCCAAAATCCACTACCTTAGCTACCTCCTCACCTCCTTCATCTATTGTTCCTCCATCATTCTACCACCCTTCAAAGTGTGTGTCAAAGTTGATCTCACCAAAATTTCCATCCACTACATATCTTTTTCTTATCCTCATATTCATTATCCAACACCTACTTTCCATCTTTCCATCCCTCTTATCCAATCTATGGCAGAAAACGTTCACCACCATCTACCCTTATCTTCCATATCTATCCTTTTTCATCACCTTATAAATATCTTCGAGCATCCTATCCATCACCATGGTTCATTATAGCATATCTTTTAGAAGATCATTGTCCAAAGATCCAAATGTTGGGGAAATTCTGAAAAATACAAAAGAAAAGAAAAATAAAAAAAATAAGAGGAAAAGTGCCTTGGTGAAAACCTGGTAAAACAGGCACCTTGGTAGCAAAAGTAAAGAGAAATCAATCCATCCTATGGTGAAAACCACTTCTTGTGGCACCTTACATAAGTGCCATGATGAAAACCTGGAAAACAGGCGTCATGCATAATTCCTTCCTCTTGCACTCTACACTTGGGGGAAAGCTTCATCCATGTTATCCTCCATCTTCCATATTCTACCATTCATCTCACTTTCATTCATATTCCCTCTTTTACCTTTGGTCTTGACAAGGTTGAACATATCCATGAGCATCAAGGATCTTGACACTATTATCCTTTCTATCAGCTTATTTACTTGTTACATCCATGCTACCCTATCATGATCTTTCTTCTCGCAAATCCACCTTCATTATTCATAAGAAGTCTTTCCATAATCCCAAATCATCCCCTCATAGCCTTCATCATCCCTTTATCCTGATCGTGTTATCTTATCCACATTTTACCCAAATTGATCCATTGGTCTTGATAAAAAATGAAGAACATAAAGTGAAAAACTTGTTATCAAAAACCTCTTGACATGTCCACTCTTTTGGACTACACACTTTCATGATAATAGATCCTCATCCCACATTCTATCTAGAACTGCATCATTGGCTTCCATTGCTTATCCAAAAAAAAAACATGTTCGCATTGCTATATCATTTTTCCTTAGCTTGGGTAATCTTGAGGAGATGGTCCTACGGGTCACATTCACACATTTCATCCATCATGGCCTTTGCATCTCTAATCCATCAGATTGAAAATCCATCTTTCATGTCCTATACCTCGCTAGACATTGGGGGAAAAGCAATGTGATCTTGTTTGAGAGATGGAAAATTCTAAAAATCTAAAAACTCAAAAAATTCAAAATCCAAAAATCTTGCATAAAGTCTCTCAGTTGCATTGTCACAAACTAGGTTTTAGTTGCCCAAGATTTACACATGGTTCCCTTATTACTTGGAGAAAATCATTGGTTTTGGTACGAACGGATTCAAGAGTACTACATCTTGGTCACATGACAGAAGCAGATTTTCAGATTTAGAGGAGAGATATTTTGAGAACCTTTGATGGATATCATTGTGCAACCCTAAATAGTTTGATCCGACAACATGATCCTTGAGTTTCATTGACTTATTTTATCAGGATTAAAAATTGACAAACCCTAAATGATCAGCATGTTTGGAATTCTTTTTGAAAATCTTGATACATTGCAAAACACTTGGAATTTTTGATGAGTTTTTCATTGACTTTTTCGAGTCATGTTCTTTTTAGCTAATCGATGATGTTTTGACTAAGATTGGAAATGATGGAGACGTGATGTTTTCTTAGCTTCTGTATGACTGTTTTGAGGAAGATATCCTTTAACTTGTGTGAATTCATCTAACGACATGGTCATCAAAGAATCATCGAGGACATTCATAGAGGAAGGAGGGTTAACCTTTACTTGTTTATGCAAAAGGATACCTTAGCTATTTAGATCTTCAATATCTTAATACCACAATCCACTTGCAACATTGAATCTAATTAAACCGGTATTCATACTCCCATAGTTGGTCATTCAACTAGTGAGGGTTGTACTTGGTTTGTAGAAGGTTACCAAATGAGATGAAACTCATATTCATATTCTTATGGTCGTAGTGGCACCAGTAAGGATCGTATCGACTCCTAGTTCCACAACGCTCAATGATGAAAATATATCTCTGTTTGCATTTATTTTGCAAACCTCAAGGACAATTAGTTGCATTTCATTGCATTCATGTTAGCTTAATTGCATTTATTTAGAGGATTTCTCCAAGTTCAGGGGGGTGAAAGTTAATCATGGTTATATCATCAAAGTCCTAATCAATATTCTCAAAGGTCTGATTCATCAAATTGATCAATGCTACATAAAGGATATCATCACTATGCATCTTCTCACCTAGGGACAACCTCACCATCTGATCAACTCAGAGATACCTAACTCTATTTATCCCCGTCCCTATATCTGCACCTAAATCACATCACATGCCCCTATCTATCAGCCTCCCACCATTAATCTTCCAATCCAATCCAATCCAATCGAATATCAATTAGTCAAATCATCCAATTGATCATCTAACATCAATCATTTATCCTATCATCCATTTTCTCATCTTGAGTGATTCAAATTTCCTAACTTTAGATCTTGAGGAAGGAAAATCAATCCATTTGTTCATCTCTCTAGATCTTGAGAGCGAATTATCAGTTTATCCAATCAATCCATTTGTTCATCTCTGTAGATCTTGAGAGTGAATTATCAGTTTATCCAATCAATCCATCAACATATCCTATCTGATTGACATCAATACAACATCAACCAAGTGATTCTGACTGACATCAAGTGATATCCAAACATCATCAACTTATCTCAAATATCAACAACATTTTCTCAATCATAGCTGTTATCATCAAATTCTCTTCACACTAGGGCATGTTTTGTTTCCAGGATCAGCATCATTGTTTATTAGAAATGCAATCATCTTGGATCTATTCTATTAGTAGTGTTCATCAAATTTTTCTTATCTAAGATCAATATGCTTTCATTTATGAGGGGGCATCATCATATCATCAAACTGGGATTCTGCAACATATCTTATATCAAATCTGGGGCATTAAAAATTCAAACTTTATCAGTGGGGCATCGAATCAAGAATCAAATCAAGTTTCAAATCAGAGTTTTGAATCAAAGTTCCAAATCAGGGTTTCAAATAAGAGTTTCAAATCAGGGTTTTGAATTAGAGTTTCAAATCAGAGTTTCAAATTAGGGTTTCAAATCAAGTTTCAAATCAGAGTTTCATATTAGGGTTTCATATCAGAGTTTCATATCAGGTTTTTATATTAGTCAATCAGTTCATCAGTATCAAATCAATGATAAGGACATCAATTTTTCTTTGAATCAATGCGATTCACACATCAATTCAAAGAGGGGCATTTGTAGACACCTAAATTTGACCAGGTGTACCTTAAGCATTCAAAATTGTAAATCTCAACCAATTGCCTCAAATCTCATCTCAATGCATTAAAATGGATAAAATCAAATGGACATTTATCAAGCAAAGTGGACAAAAATCAAATTAAATTAAAGGATTAAATAATCATGAAATCAAATAATTAAATTCAAGCCTAAAAGGGATTAATCAAAATTATGTAATTGATTTTAATCAATTAATTATATAGTTTAAAACAAAAAGATCAAATCCAACCCATTCACCCTTACATGTCTAAATTAATTAAATGATTGAGTTATTTAATTCCTAATTTCTTTGAGGAAAACCACTCAATTTTACCTCCATTTGAAAACACCTCAAAGATTTTGACTCAACCAAAGCTTGATCATGATCAACTCACTCTACCCCCTACCCTTGGGAAATTACTATAAATACAAGCCATTTTCTTTGTGTTTGGGATCCAAGAATTTCAAGAGCAAAGCATCCTTATTATAGGCATTTGGAGAGCATTTGAGATATTTTGATAATATTTCAGCATTTTCATAGCATTTAGATTATCATCTTTAATAGCATTTGTTGATCTAATAACATATCTTGGAGCATTTTGAGCTAGATTAGAGCATTTTTTTATCATTTATTTCTCATTCTAGGATTGTCCTTGGGAGAGATTAAGACTGAGAGCTCTCTTAACAAAGCTTAGATATAGAACCATGAGATGTTATGGGTTTTAAACTTCAATTCTTAGATTAAATAGCATTTTCTTTCCATAGAGTTGTAGCTTATAATCCTAATTTCATGAAGGTGTTAATATTACACACACAACAATATCTTAAGGTTTCAAATTTACTTTTATCACTAGTAATGTGATGTGAGAAACCACTATCAATTACCCATCTATCAACTTTACTCATATATGAAATAAGTGCAATTTTCTCATCCTCATCAGAATCATCTTTCATAGAAACATAAACAAATTCTATATCATTGTCATCAGATTTATCAGATTCACTATTAGTTTCTTCTTCAACAATATAGCATGATTTCTTACCTTTGTCCTTATAGTCCTTATAACTTCTAAAATCTCTGTCATCCCTTTAGTCTTTGTATTTTATTTCTCTTCTATCATCCTTTTTATTCATTTCATGGCATCTTGCTGCAATATGACCAACTTTGTTACATGAAAATAGATTATAGGAAGTTACCTTTGAATTTTCCTTTTCCTCTCAGTAGTCTTCTAGCCATAAGTGCTTCAAGTTCATCAAGATCTTCATCAGAAGTTTCACTATCTCTATTCATTTGTCTTTCTTTTCCTCTCCTTGATTTGTGAATAGTTAATTGTGATTTGAATGCAGAATAAACATGGTGAGGAGTGAAATTAACAAAATTTGATAACTCAAAAGAAGTAAGTCTACCAACCAAACCTTCTAGAGTTAAGTTTTTACCAGGAGTACATCTCAGTTCTTTCATATAAGATACTCTAATAGCATATATAGGAAGTAAGGTTCTTAGTACCTTGCTAATAACAGTATCATCACTATTAGTTCCATTAGCTCCTCTAAGAGAAATCATAACTTCCTTAACTCGGTTACAATATTGAAAAATATTTTCACCATCTTGCATTCTCATTTCATCAAACTTACCTCTCAAGCTTTCATATTTGGCTCTTAGTACATTGTATCACCTCCATAGAAAGTTTCCAGTGTATCCCACATTTATTTTTCCATTTTGAAATCTTTTATGTCTTCAATTTCAGGATAGCATAGGGCTGATGCAATCTCCAACATTGCTTGGCCGTGTTCTTATTTTTCTTTCATCTGCTGAGCTGTCAAAACTGTAGGCATTGTTATGTAATCATTTTCCATGTAGTATTTTTTTTCTTCTCCAATTTGAGCTAGATGTAGCTTCTTCAAACTTTTCCATGCAGGGAAGTTCTCCTTATTCGGCCTCGGTACCTCCTTTTTATACATCTTGATATTTAGCTTCAAGTACCTTCATAATTTTCTCTACAAGTACCACTAGAGCTTTGATACCAATTGTTAGAATGATTTAGAATAACTGAGAGGGGGGGTGGATAATCAATCCTTAGGTCTAGATCTACCAATTGAACTTTTCAAAACACTTACACCAACTTAGTTCCACTCAGTATTCCACTTGGTCTCTATAGCATATAATCAATAACATAAAATTGCAGTCCACTGTCCTAAAGTAATCAACTTGCAGAATATTAAAATCTTAACAATACAACACATCAAATATCATTCACACAAGTATGACACCAGGATTTAACTTGGAAACCCAATATGGGAAAAACCACTAGTAACATGCTACCAATTTTTCACTCTTATGAAGTGAGCTCTGTGAGGAGCCAACCCTGTTGAAGGTTACAATATACACTGTTAAATGTGACCCATTTAAAGGATTTAATCACCCTATTAAAAGTGATCCTTGTTTGAGGGCTTAGACCATTCCATTAGAATGTCACCTTGATTAAAGGATTTACAATATGACTGTTAGGTCAACCTTTTTTAAGAGGATTTTTCAATTGATACAATGGTTAGAAAGGAATTACAAATTGTGATATGAAATATACAACTCACTTTGCAAACACAAATCCACTTTTTCTCAAATTCTAATTCACTAATTGGCCTCCATTATCATCTCAAAATCAGATCTACATGGAAATCCTTCAAGCAATCACCACTGTGCAGTCCCATACTCCTCTCTTCAACCTTCTCTTCCTTCTTCTTAGATTTTCCAATCAACTAAATTAACCTCTACCACACACACACATAACCTAAAATTAGGTTAATCTTATACCTCTCTAATTAGGTAGCTAGATCTTTTGCTGCTTAATCATCACCGCAGATCTTAGGTTTTGGTCAGATCCAATGAATCCTTCCAACATTTTGTTTCCATCTACAAGGTAGAATACATCCTAAAAATCCTTCTTGAATTCATACATTTAAATGGTTAAACATATATTAAATTCTCTTTTAATCCTCCACAAAAATCATCCTTATCTTAAATATACTTCACATATTCCAAGAAATCAAATATGTCGGCTGGGATCTCAAATCTTAATCAAACTGTCAAATACTGACACTCAGTCATCACTATGTTCTTTTTCTCGGCCATCACTAGATAAATAGATAATTTCACTGACACTCGGTAAATACTGATGCTTAGTCGATACTAAATTTGCTCGACATGTACTAGCACTCAGCGGACACTCGCATCACTCAACACAAACTTAAGTTCCTTAATCTTCTTCTCTGTTACTCGGTCAAGAATAATCTTGTAGTAATCCAAACAATATATTACCTTACCAACATGCAATCTAATCAAATACCCATTGTAGTTTTGCATAACTCAACCATTTCACCAGGTCTTCTTGTTATCTCTTCTCAAATATTCTTCATCAATCAATTGATATGGCACTTTACAAGATAACTATCTTACTAGCTAAGGTTTGACTCTAATGTCAATATAACAATTGTTTCAATTATAGTTTCCAACGCCCATATTTTTTTTTTCAAAATTAGTACTCATTTCTAATTTTCATCATACTCGCTCTTTTTTAGAATGAGTATGTGTTTTGGAGTGGGTACATGTTTCATAAAATTTAAAATTTACAACTCATGTCTTTGCATTTTTTTAGGTTTTGAAGCTCAACACTTAGTCTTGGACCTACAAGTATACTGGCATAAATAAATCAAGAGAAAAACTAACTTTGACTATATGGTTCACAACTTCTTTTTAAGATGATTTTTTATGAAATTAAAATCCATCATAGATGACAATACCTATTTTTCAATATTTAATTTTTTGTAATTACTTTTTTTTTTTCCATTTTTAACTAATTTATGATGAAATTGGTCCATAAAATTCAAATGTAAGGTTATTGTACTTTTAATAGCTTTTAATTTTTAAATAATTTTTACTTCAAATTTATAGGATTAATTTAGCTCAAATTATGGTGGTCATACACAAGGGGTTTTCAAAAGAAGCAATTATAACCAATAAAAAATTAATGAAAAATATTTAGAAAAAGGTATTAAAAAATATCCTCACCAATCATTAGTATAATACACATTTTTTACCAAAATTAATTAAAAAATACATTTATTCAGGTCAAATCATTGTGGTCGTAGACATGCATTATATGGTCCTAGAAACTTGACTTTTAATAGTGAATTTTATACATGTCTATTCAAAAATAATTTGTATCATCTCTGTATTAGATTAAATTATATATTTTAAAAATATACATAGAATACTACATTTTATATTATTGGAATTTTTAAATATTCCGTGTAAGTGCTTCAAATTTTTAGTCTAACTGTGACAAAGTTTGAAAATCAAGAAAAAAATCTCCACTGGTCCATTGTTGGGCATCAACGAGATGATCTGGTATCAAGTGGGGTTAAAATGGCAGAGTGACAAGCTCCAAAGCCTTGTTGGATCAATGTGAATTTCAATGTAGCATCCAGAGGCAACCTTGGACCCTCTAGTGTAGGGTGTGTGTCTCGTGAGTGTTCAGGAAACATTTTGGAAATTGGCATCAAAAGGTTGAAGGATGGGACAAATAATGAGGTTGAAGCCCAAGTGACATTGCAAGAAGTAGTAATGGGAAATCACTTAGAGAAATTTTATATAGGAGACTCTAATTATTATAAACTCACTTATAAAAGGAGAGTCTTTGGTGTGGACATTGAATAAATTTATTAAATTGGCTTGCAACATTTTAAATTCCTTTAGAGAATTCAAATTTCACATGTTTAAGGATGGGTAATGAGGTGGTGGACATTTTATCAAAGCGTGTTGTGTCATTAAATGAAGGATCATTGGATGAAGTTTGGGAAGATTTGCGTGATTAGAATGTAAAGGGAGAGATCACTTGTATGCTAGAATGTCTTTTGTGACATCATTGAAATAAATGCTTTGAAGCACAAGGATGAAGGTACTTGATTTAAGAGGTGAAGTGTCTAGGTTTTTAAAGTAAAGTTTTCAAATTATAAACCTAGAGTGTGAAGAAGGTAGCTATTTGAAGTTGGTGTGCATAGGGAGAGGTGGAGGACTTTGAGAGAGATTATTTTTAGTGAGGAGATTATCATTGATCCAGGAGGATCCAGAAACCTCAAAAAATTCACAGTCTTAGAATCCAATAGAACCTACATAATTGGAAAGATCTTGTTGACATGATCATGGTACAACTTGAACAATGTTATAAAGAGATCATATGTGTCAGTTATGCTTGGTCAAAGTTTGAGTCAAACTAGTACCTGAAGCCCGTCTGAGAGGCAAAAAAATTGATCATCTCAGAATTGGTCAAAATTGGCACCAAATCAAAGAGATTGCCAAGACCTTTCCAGCGACATTCATTTAATCAAAAAATGGAGCTTATACGCAAATGATACGACTGGTCAAATATTGTGCACTAAAAGGGTTCACTTGATGACGTCAAAATGTATAGTCAAAATCCTTCCAGTGACGTGGACCAATCAGACATTGACATGTGGCAAGGTATGTGATATGGCTATATGCACATTTTGTTAAATTAGAATATGACACATGTCATTTAAGAGTTGACAATATTGTGCCAAGTAGAACCTACTGTGGCAGACAATTTGGGTGTATTTGGTAAAATTTTTTAGGGATGTTCGAATTAGTAACCTGCTCCATACTAATTCAAATCACCACCGCTAGGCCAAGCGCTATCTTTGAAATTTTCAATGAGGCAAACATTTATGTTATAGGGCATGGCACCAAATCCTTTATAAATGGGGATCGGGCGGTTTGAACTTTCCAACTACCAAAATCATGTGACATTGTTACACCACTTGAGTACAAAGACATTGTGTTTTTCAAGCACAAAGACATTTTGTTTTTGTAATACTTTTTTTTTTGTAATTGGGTTATGAGGAAATTGAAGCCTAACCTGAGGAGGAGAGTACAAAGGTGTCTTTAGGTGCAAGGGAGAGACTGTTATAGAGATCTTATTGCAAGAATAAAGCTTGGGTGATGTACAAAAGCCTTAATTGCTTGAAATCATTAATAAAGTGGTTCCTTGTTGAGAAGCGGATCTGGAGACGTAACTCAAATTGAGAGAACTTTGTTATCAAGCCTATTATCTCTATTTTTCTCTTCTATCTTATAATTCTTTTTCAGTATTTGACTCATTGAGTTTTCTAATTATGAAATTTAAGAAATCAATTTAGGTTTTATTAATTTTGGATAAAGACCAAGTGAATGCTAGTTTCCATAATTTAAACGGTAAAAATACGTAATCATGCAATTCTGTTGGATTGTGAAAAAATCTGTAATAAAGAGCTAAGTGAAATTATTTTGTAAAATTCTAAAATAAGATTAATTATGGAGGTTGTTTTTACTTTATTTACTGACAAACAACAATTGGCTTTTATTGGACGCATCTCTAAGAACAAGCATCCCTGTCATGTTAATGAGAAAATTCTATTAGGGGACGAATTTTGAAGGATCTGAGAAACACTGATCCGATTACGCCCAAGAACAACTGCATGCAAAATACCTGTTACAGGAAAGAAGCAAAAGAAGGAAAAAGATAAAGAAATCAGAAGCTCAGAGAAACTTGAAAGAGTAGAGAGAAAATGTATTATGAGTTAATGAATAATAATTACAAAGTTCAACCTTAAAAGGTGAATGAAACCCTAAAAGGAAAAAAGCTAGGTTGCACATTAATAATTAATAAAAGAATTAATTATTAATGCACCTAAGAGAAAGCTTAAGCACTAAAGAGTAATGAAAACTTAACTAATTAAATAAACATGATTTAATCAATAATTCTAAAGGGAAATTAATCTAACACCCCCCTTAAGTGAAGCTCAGAAGGTAAGCTAACCTAGCACAACTATGAAAGCAGGAAATGGGTCCCGACAACAAGGCCTGATCAGGTACCCAATACAAGGAAATCTCTATAAACCAGAGACAAAAGAGAAAACCCAGTGGGAAAAACCCCTCTCCAAAAAGAGATGAAGCCTAGTGAAGGAATAAAGAAGCCTCCAAACTAGAGAATGTCCTAGAAAATAGGAACAAAGAAAGAACATATAGAACACCTCTGAAGCATGGAGCTACAAACACTGTCAAAAAGTAACTGCTGGAGCCTCCACTGTAAATAGAACATGATCAGGTAGAGAAGACTGCAAATAAAGCTTGAAGAGATAATCAATCAAACCACAAAAGCATTAGAATCAACAGGAGATACCCCCCATAATGCTGAGCAGGGAGAGGTATGACATGTACACTGAAACAGACTGCCAAGAAACACTGCATAAGGAAGAATGTACAAGCACAAGTAAAGGATGGTGTCGTGGAAGAAACACTCACTTAACACACATCATGAGGCTAATGTCATGGAAGGGAAACTCACTTGACAAAGGTAGATGCCAAAAAAAGAAAACATCAAACCCCCCATGACACTTTATAATGTAGTGTGAGTACAATCAAATCCCAAGCATGCATCAGATGACACTTTATCTCAGTGCATTTGCAAACAAGGAATGCTATAGAAATAGATGTATACAATGTTCAGAAAAGGAAATGATCCCAGGACCTGAAACATCCAAGATATCTACCAGAATTCTATAAAGAAAAAAACTGAATACATAGATACATGGGACAGAATCTGGGTGTGAGACCCATATAAGAAGAAAAGAATGGAAGCAGCTTTCCGACGCCATGCGAAAGTAAAAAAAAGTAGTCCCGAGGAGCAAGATATAGTGATAGGAGCACAAAATGGAACCTTGAATTTGACTGGAAAAAAACCTTGCAAGACAAAAAAATCAGATAACCAAACTAAAAAAATCAAAACGGCCTTGGAATCAGCTTTCTGTTGATATCTTGTTTGGCAAAAAATGCCTTCGTTTTCTCAAGTTATGAGCAAAAACCCACCAGTAGGCCAGAAACCAAATGATCCGGAAGAACCTCAGCCAACAAAGGTGGAGCCCGGCTAAACTGGCAAAAAAACTCCAAAAAGGCCTGCCTCCAGATTTCTCACCAAATTGGCGAAAAAATATATTATTTTTTTAATGAAAAAAATAATAAAAACAACAATTGTGTTTTAAAGAAAAAACAATTAAAAAACATAAATTATTATTTTTTTATTTAAAAAAACAATTAAAAAAAGCAGGCATGCTTTTTTTTTTAAAAAGAAAAAAAAGTTAAAAAAATAATTTATATTTTTTTATTAAAAAAAAATATAAAAAAAACAAATTTATATTTTTTTATGAAAAAAAATATTTTAAAAAAATGGGGCAGCAGTCGAGCTCGGTGGCGAGCTCCGAGCTCAGCTTGAAGAGCTGAGGGCTTTGTCCACCGAGCTGTGGGCTCAGGTGCGCAAATTTTTTTTTTTAATTAATTTTTTTGAACTTTGACAAAACTGGCTCGATTTGCGTGCCCAGAAAATGAGCATGAACAATATTTTTTTTTGGCCTCAGAATGCAACTTTGGCCAAAATAGTTGTGCCTTATGTGGAACTAGGGGTTTTTGGGCCTTCTGAGCATGATGGTGAGGTTCGTTTGGGCCCAAAATGATCTAAAAAATGTCACCCACAGATTGAAGAAAAAAACCCTAAAAAAGCTGAGAATTTCTCCTTCGAATACAACTTCAAAAACTCCAGAACATGCATCAGCAGAGGGGCTCTGTTACCATGAAGGATTTGAGAAACACTGATCTGATTACACCCAAGAACAACTGCATGCAAAATACCTGTTACAGGAAAGAAGCAAAAGAAGGAAAAAGCTGAAGAACTCAAAAGCTCAGAGAAACTCGAAAGAGTAGAGCAAAAATGTATTCTAAATTAATGAACAATAATTACAAAGTTCAACCTTAAAAGGTGAATGAAACCCTAAAATAAAAAAAGCTAGGTTGCACATTAATAATTAATAAAAGAATTAATTATTAATGCACCTAAGAGAAAATTTAAGCACTAAAGACTAATGACAACTTAACTAATTAAATCAACATGATTTAATCAATAAGTCTAAAGGGAAATTACTCTAACAAATTTATGAGAACATGACATCACTATCATGTCAATGATGACATTGTCTCATTGCTCCTTTCTTGGGCACTAAAGTTGGGTACAATTTATGAGGAAAAATGGGTCATGAGAAGATGCGTTGAAGAGGAATGGTCATATGGTTCGTAGTCTTTGTTGAATATGGTTATTCTTATTAAATGACTTCAAGCTAAACATGGGGACTAGCAAGAATGTAGAGGTAGTAAAGGGTGTATCTAGCCATTTGAAATTTGGAGTGTTGATTCGTGGAAAGAAGAGAGTTGACCAAAGTCTTTGGTGGGCTAACATTCATTAAGTAATTCCTTCAAGAATGGGAAGATGTGCAATGTACAAAGGCTGGTGTTGCTAAATAAAAGGGACCAAATTATGAACTTTAGGACTATTATGTCAATGGCCCAATGAAGTCCGCAAAGAAGGCAACGAATTAATACGAGGTGGAGTCGAAATGTCCTTTTTTGGATTTCTTCCTTGGGTTTGAATCTTTTTGAATGTTTGATTATTTTTTTCTACATTTTATATTATTGGAATTTTTAAATATTCTATGTGTAAGTGATTCAAAATTTTAGTCTAATTGTGACAAAGCTTGAAAATCAAGAAAAATACCTCCACTGGTCCATTGATGGGCATCAATACGATGATCTAGTCTCAAGTAGGGTAAAAATGGGAGAGTGGAAAGCTTTAGAGCCTTGTTGGATCAATGCAAATTTTAATGGAGCATCCAGAGGTAACCTTGGACCCTCTGGTGTAGGGTGTGTGACTAGTGAGTGTTTAGGAAACATTATGGCAATTGGCATCAAAATATTGAAGGATGGGGAAAATAATAAGGCAGAAGCCCAAGTGAAATTGCAAGCAGTAGTAATGGAAAAACACTTTCCAATAGAGAAATTTTATATAGGAGACTCAATAATTATTATAAATTCTCTTGCAAAGGAGAGTCTTTGGCATGTACATTGAATAAATTTATTAAACTAGCTTGCAACATTTTAAATTCCTTTAGAGAATTCAAAATTTCACATGTTTAAGGATGGGTAATGAGGTGGTGTACATTTTATCAAAGCATGTTATGTCATTAAATGAATGAGAATTTGATGAAGTGTGGGAATATTTGCATGATCGGAATGTAAAGGGTGAGATCACTAGTATGGTATAATGTCTCTGGCAACATCATTGAAACAAATTCTTTCATGCATAAAGACAAAGGTTGGTGGATTTAAGAGGGGAAGTGTCTAGGTTCGTTAAGAAAAGTTTTCAAATTACAAACCCAAAGTGTGAAGAAGGTAGCTATTTGAAGTAGTTGTGTGCAAGGAGAGGTGGAGGACTTTGAGAGAGAGTGTTTGTAGTGAGGATATTATTATGGAGGCTAGTTTTACTTTATTTACTGAAAAACAATAATTGCATTTTATTGGATGCATCTCTGAGAATAAGGAATCCTTGTCATGTTAATGAGAAAATTATATTTGGGAGGAATTTATGAGAATAGGGCATCACTATTGTGTCAACGATGACATTGTCTCAATACTCCTTTCTTAGGAGTAAAAATGTGTCATGAGAAGATGCATTGAAGAGGAATGGTCATATGGTTTGTAGTATTTGTTGAATATGGTTGTTCTTATATAAGGAATTCATGGGGATTGGTGAGAATGTATAAGTACTAAAGGGTTTATCTAGCCATTTAAAATTTGGAGTGTTGAATCTTGCAAAGAAGAGAGGTGAATGAAGGCTTTGGTGGGCTCACATTCATTAAAAGAATTCCTTCAAGAACGGGAAGCTTTACATTGTGCAGAGGTTGGTGTTGCTAAACAGAAGGGACTAAATTATGAACTTCAGGACTATTATGTCATTTTCCCAATGAAGTTCACAAAGAAGGCAAGAAATCAATATGAGGTTGAGTCAAAATGCCCCTTTTTGGATTTATTCCTTGGGTTTGACCTTTTGTGTATGCTTTGTTATTTTTTGATGAATGGTTTTTGGTCTACAAGTGTCGATAGGGGTTGTTGGCGTAAGCTTCTATGTGATGTTTGATGGCCATAGTAAAAGGTAATGATAAATTTTTAATGGGGTACTTATTTTCCTTTAATATAATGGTAATGTAAAGTGCTTCCAATGGAACTATGTAAAGGGTAGGGTTTGTGTGGGTTATTTGGTTTTGCTTAATGGAATATCAGTCTTTTTGAAATATACAAGAGGTAGTCAGGTATGTAGAAATGTATTTACAGGGGAGGGTTGTAGGAGTGTGGATCAATGATATGGTACATACCAAATACTTTGATGATGAAAAAATATTATTTTATTATTAGTAGAAAATGAAAAATGAAAAATAAAAACACGTCCACTTTTTGGACTTTTTGTGGACCTAACTTCTTGAACCTACTCATTTAGTTATTACCAAAGTAAAGGAGAGAGTATTTTCTCTAAACAATTATCTGATTCATAACACTATTTAAGAATGTACTATAGATTACCTTCATTGGAATCATCCTTGGCCTTAAGTTATGGATTTTTCCTGTAATATTTGTGGGAAAGCATATTTAAGAGGTAATTCCAAACATAGGATGAGAAGGTGGAATAGAAATTCTAAGATATTCTTAACTAAGTGAGTGAACCTTAAACAAGATAATTTTTTTGTCAAGTCCTTCCTAGATAATTTTGTCACCATATTCTAGGTGGAAACACTAATTACACAACTAAAGTCTTTTCTCATTACCTATTTCTTAGTGGAAGGGTTAATTGGTCTTGTGTTGTCTATAATTGAGGTTGTTATTCTAACTACGCTTCCTCATTGGAATGTATTGGTTTTCCCCACCCTCCAATATTTTTATAATGGTTAGGGGGTATCTACAGGTATTTCATGAACCTTTAGCATGGGTGGTTACTTAATAAGATGATTTACATCCACTCTTTCTAGTGCAACTATGCACACTTGATGGTTTTACTTGATGAGTTTATTTTTGTTGGTTTCTCTCTTGTGTTGTGATGAGTTGTGTATATGAAGTGATCAATTTCATGTAAATTTTATACTATTGAATTATTATTTTAATGCTTAACATATAACACTCATATATTTGTCTGTAATTAAACTCTTTTAAATATTTTCTTAACTATTAAAAATTAATATTTTTTATATACTTATAAAATTATAATATTTTTATATACTATACACAAACATATTCAAGATATAACTTATCAATCTTCACTACTATACCCCTTCTCTTAGGTAAAATTCCTAAAAAAATCAATTAAAATGTTTATTTTTCTTCTTCTCGAGCTCTACAATTATATGTTGTCTATAAAATTATGTATTTTTAATGATAATGTTTATTTTAATAGTGAATTTTGTGTCACCTTAAACATGAAGTTGGTTAATTTTTTTCCTATTACTTATTAATGCCTTTATGATAGTGCAACCACCTTCATAATTATATGTTGTTCAATAGGATTATGTTCTTCTTCCCAGCTAATATGGTTGACTTTGGGGTCCCTCATAAGAAAATTTCCACCCCTTCATTGTAGGAACCTACAGTGTGTGAACTTTGGCCAAAACATCAGCTATTTTTTTGGGAGCTTGATCCTCTATGTAAATAAGTAGCACACTAACCACTATGCATCAATACTTTTATAGATATTGTTCATAGTAAGCCTCTTTGGCCTTGAGATGATATGTTTAACTAAGAAAATACATTGAACCAAGATGAAGGAATCTTGGTCATTTTAGTCTATTTTAATATAAATATACAAGATGAGGAAGTCTTAGTTCCTGCTTCAAATGAGCTCTGTGCATAGGTTTTTCTACCAACAAAAGTATGAGCTTACTAATTACTTTAGTATTTTTATTGGATAAAGATAGAATAAATTACATATGAAAAAATTTTTAGTCCAAAGGAATTTAAATATAGGAGGAATATGGAAAAATACAGAGAACCAATACCCAACCAACTCAAATATACAATGAAACCAGCCTAAGCATGACAAGTTTGACCAACAAGAAATCCTTTAAAGATACAAAAAACAAACATAGAAACCATTATAGTTTAAAATTGAAAAGTCTTTGAAGTTGACTTGCACAAAGGACGTCTTTATCATGGAGCTACATACATTGATATTGTATTTCTTCTAATTGCTTCTTTTGATGGCCATCATTCTTCAGCTGCGAACATAGGAAAACAACCTTTAGAATAGAACCTCAAATTTTCCATTTCCTAATAAAAAAACATGATTATAAAATATGGTTGAACATCTACTTTTCCAAATTTTAAATAAAATAGATTTTCTTAGAGTATCAACAATAACATGATTACACAATCAATGACCCAATAAATTTTTTCCCCAGCTCAAAGCATGATTAAATACTGTAGGGAATTAAGAGTTTATGGCCATCTATTTTTTTAGACACAATAACCCCAAAGTATATGTTTCAGACTTTCATTGTTCTCGCAAAACTAACACTTAGCAGGCACAATCTTCAAACATTTGACTATCACTCATTAGAAGCTTAAAATGAACAATTTTTGAGGCAAGACATTGACCATTAGCTCCAACTTTTGACTTCCAAATTTGGGCACTTAGGTTCCTCCATTTTCTTTCCTAAAAGTTACAACTTTGGATTTCATATTAAGTCTTCGATTTAGTGTAATTTTGGGAAAATGTTTAAGATAGTTTTTTTTAAAAAATTGGAAAATAACGTAATTGGTATTTGTCTAGCCATATCCAATCTTTAAAAAAGTTGCATTTTAAAGTAGTATACATTTTCATAAGTAGTTCAATGGCCACTAATACTTTAACAAAGGTCACAAAACCCTTATAATTATTATTTAAATAGAATGCTTCTTTTGTATGTTGCCAGTCATCCCAATCAAGAGATTGGAAGTCCCAAATATACCCAAATTGTTGCACATATTTTTGAAAAGATAAAAAGCCTACCTAGGAAAGGTGACATCTAGTGGCTTCCCATGATACTATGCCAACCCATGCCACTGGATGGAAGAAGTCCAAAAATCGAACCCATGTTACAAAGATTCTTTTTTCCAATTAAAAAATCTATAACCTTGTTTCCATGCTTTCCAAATAGATTATAGAGGAAATTAAACTTTAATACATAAAAAATGAGAAAGAAGGATTTTGTCCAACCATGTCACACCTTCCAACTTATTACTCATAGTCTCACTACTAATCCAATGAAAAATCAAATTTTTTTTATTGCTCATCTCCAAAGATCACTCTCACAATCCATTTAGCTGCTAAACAAATCCATTATATTTTTGGATCCAATAAACAACCTAAACCGCCTCAATCTTTGGGGTGAATACACTATTGTAACTAAGAGGTTGTTCTGAAACCGTTTTTCCCTCCCAATTAGTCTACAAGAATTGATAATAAATTTTTTTAGATCCTCAAAACCTTTATTAGAAGGAATCCAACACGTTGAATAGTAAACATGAGAAGCCAAAAAATCTTGTTAACCACATATATTTTCTTGAAAAAGAAAAAAACTTGTCCCCTAATTAAATAATTTATTTTTTAGCTTGGATAAGAACCAACTCCACATATCAGATAAAATCACTCCCAATCCAAAGGGAATACCTAGGTACCTTATGATCTATCCATGTCAAATTTGTTTTAAATCCTTAGAAACACAATGGGAAACTGGATCGGATTGTATCATCAAAATTTCATTCTTGTTGTGTGTTAATTTTGATTCTGAGATAGGACAATATAAATTAAGCACCTCCAATGCATTATTGATTTTTTATTTAGAATTTTGAATGAACAAAAAGCCGTCATCAACAAAATGTAAATTTAGAACAATTGCATTGTTAGGAATAGCGATTAATTTTATCAAATTCATCTAATTATACTTTGGTAGCATATGGACCAAAACATCAACTGCTAAAATATATAGAAAAGGTTATAAGGGCAACCTTTCATGATAGAATTTTGTAGAAAAAAGGGTTCAATTAATGAGTTATTGATCACCAAATGAGCGTTGGCATCTTTAAATAACATTTGAACATGCCTGCATAATTTTGGTCCAAAACCCAAATGTTGCAACATCTTGATGATAAATATCCATCTCATCAATGCATTATGCCATGTTTTTGTGCCCAGTCACTGGTTTCCCAAGCCAACATCATGTTATCCAAAATAAATATTTCACAAAGAAACCTTGTTTGTTTAGTCATTACTATCCCCTTAGCAAAAGGTTTAATCATTGTAGCTAAGGATTTAACAACTATTTTATATGAAGTTTGTTGGGTATAAGCACTAAGTAATGTAATGAGGGGGGGGGGGGGGGGAATCAANGGGGTGAATCAATAAATTCACCAATTCAAGTTTTAAAACTAATTCAGGAAACTAGTAACAAATAAAACTAGAAATTGATTCAATATGCATTAAACATTATTACTGAATCACAATCATAACCATAAAATAGTAAATGAAACCAAAACATCACAATCATAGACACATGTGACACAAATATTTTAGTATCATGGAAAACCTTATAAGAGGGGAAAACCATGGTAGGGATGGTACCCACAAACTTCACTACTGCAGTATAGAAGGTGCCTTGTGAAAGGATTACAAAAGTCTTTCTGAGAGGTGTACATCTTGTTAGATATTTCCAGTACATTATTAGATGTACAATGAGACCTTTGAAATTCTATCTCATGTGAGGATTGAAATCTACAATCTAGAGGTTCACCTTGCGAAAGGATTTAGAAACAAAGACCTGTAAGAGTCTACCTTGTTTAAGGGTTTAGCTTGCTGCAATTGTTATAGAACAAAAAGTGATTGATCTGTAATAGAACTCCTTGCTTGTAAGATACTTTAGGTTCTATAGCTTATCAACTCTCCATTAAATCTATGACTTAAACCTCTTCTCCAAATATTTACACTATCTCCTATACCGGTCACTGATTGATTTGACAATAGTTCCTCCTTCACATTACTTTCTCTGCTCCTCCATTATCTCCTTCTCAAATTATCCAAATCTATATTCATCTCACATATAATATTTGTTGGAGATTTGCTTCTGTGCAAATAATTGATTATATGTTTGTCATTGATGACAACATGTAATATACAATAGTGTTCTATATGCAATTATTAGTACAGATGTTCTGGAGCTATGCGTGTTTATTTCCATGGTGTATACATGTTCTAGATGCTATGTGAATTCACGCCAAGTCAGATATGAATTTTCAATTGAGTTATGTTAATCAGTTATGGCAGTTACAGTGTCTGAAGATTATCTGTTTAGAGCCGACGTAAATACAGTGTTTCTTGAGTTGTGCCTATCTTCGGGATATGCGTATTTGTATTATTGTTTAGTTATGAGTTAGTGATGATTATACAATGGTTCCAAGCATGTTTTAATAGAATCATGATATTGGAGTAAAATTGGTGAAGCCAACTTTGTGAAGCATTGTGTCTATTCAGTTTGAGTTGTGCGGTTCTAACTTTGATTGCGTGGTTAGTTAAGCCGACAAAGAAATTGATGAAGTGTTCCCAGATACTGTCATGACCTTATCCTTGGTGAAGATACATATATTAGTTCAATTGTGTTTTCTAAGTGTGAAAATGAAGTGAAAAACAAGAGACAAAAGAGAGCAGAAAGTCAAACAGAATAAATTGAAGAACTATGTGAAGAAACATAAGAAGATTACAATTCATTGGAACTGATCAAGAAAAAAGGTATACTCAAATAGTTCATCTATTAGATATAGTGTATATCTATTCTACTGAAGGTTGCAGCCTTCACCATTTTAGCAGTGAGCTTTTGGACAGTGAGTCCTCACCCCTAAAAGGATTACTTGTAAAAGACTCCTACCAGGGTCTGACCTTTAACCAGGTCTCTGTACTTATTGCATTGTAAAGAAAAAATCCTAACAGGGTTGCAAGATCTCCTAAAAGGAATAATTATACTCAAGTACAATTATTTGTGGGTGCTAATTCCCTCCAGGGTTTTTACCTATTTGGTTTCCCCGTAACCAAAATTGTTGTGTTCTCTATTATGTTATCTGAATGTGCATTTGCTTTATGTTAATTTATATCTAAGAGAAGAAAAGAATTAAAATAGCTGATAACTGATAACTGATTCACCCCCCTCTCAATTATCCTTTGGGACTATTCCAACAATTGGTATCAGAGCCAAGTGCCTTGGAGAGAAATCCTAACAGCTTAAGGTAGATCAGATGGCATACTTCAGAAAAGAGAGTCCTAAGTTTGATGGAGAAAACTATCTTGACTGGAAAAACAAAATGATAACACATCTTCAGTGCATTGGATTTGAGATCTATGATATTTACACTCAAGCAATTGAAGTTCCCACCTTGAAAGACCTTGCAGAAGAAGACTGTACAATCAAACAAAAGGAAGCGTTCACTCAAAATGCAATCACCAAAGAAGCCCTAATCAGTGTCCTATCCGACAGTGAATTTTCTGAGATCAAGAAGGCAGATAAAGCATACTCTATTTGGAAATACTTAGAAGATATGTTTGAAGGAGACATCCAAGAAATGAATGCATGTAGAAAGAAATGGAAGAAAAGATACAACAACTTAGAGATGCTACCTAAAGAAAACATCAGAGCCTACAATCAGAGAATTAATGAAGCAGTATCAGGTATCAGGAACAATGGTGGAGAAATATCAGAGGATGATATAATGGACAAACTAATGACTACATTGATAGTAGAATGTGAGAGAAAGATCAATATCTTAGATGATACTATGCAATTTTCAAAATAATTCAAGAGAGAGACTTTGATCAGAAAAATATTTGCATTTGAGATATCAAGATTGAAGACAAAACCCAAAAGTGAGACAACTTTCAAAGCCTCAGTCCAAAGTAAGAAATCTATAAGAAACTCTAGCAATAATGAACAAGTGGATATAGAACTAGAAGAAATCATTGCTATGATTTCCAAGAAAGAAAGGAAAGGTAGAGGGAAATATGAAGGACAACTACCATTCAAATGTTTTTAATGCAACAAAGTTGGTCACTTTGCATCGAAGTGTCCTACAAGAGTCAAGAAGTTCAGATCAGATTACAAGCCCAAGTACACTAAGGAATGTTATCATGCTAAAGATGGTGTAACTAATGATGATTCAGGAGAAGAAGAAATTGGTTTCATTGCCATTAAAGACATTGAGAAGATGCTTGAAGAAATGGACAAAGAAGATGAAGAAAAAACACAAGAGTCAGCATTAGTTTCAAAAGCTGACATCAGAACTGACTGGATCATTGACATCGGATATTCACACCACATGATAGGAGACAAAGATAGATTTTTACATTTGGACAAGTACAAAGGTGGCATGGTTATATTTGGAGATGAAACTCCCAAACCTATCATAGGCAGAGGTTCTATCACCTTAGATGGAAAGAATAAGACAGATGATGTTCTTTATGTTGATGGCTTACATAATAACTTACTAAGTGTTGGATAGTTGCTTGATAAAGGATATCAGTTGGAATTCAAAAAAAACCAATGCATCATTAAAAAGAAAGGAGACATGATTGCATCAGGCTCAAAGACCAAAGGTAATGTCTTTTAGCTCAATTCAGAAGTAAGTTGTTTTGTTGCAAAAGTGGATGACAGTTGGCTATGGCACAAGAGACTTTGTCATATCAATTTTGACAACATAGTCAAGATAATTAATGTAAAGGTAGTAAGAGACCTTCCAAGTATTGCAAGAGCAGTTGACACCATGTGAAAGGAATGTGTCATGGTGAAGCATGTGAGGACCTCATTTAGGAGCAAACAAGAATCTGCTGAAAACAAATTAGATTTGATACATACAGACCTATGTGGACCTACTCTAACAAGATCATACTACGGAGAAAGGTATTTCATTTTGTTTGTTGATGATTTCTCAAGGATGATGTGGGTTGCATTCCTAAAAGACAAATCTGAAGCTTTTGAGAAGTTAAAAGTGTTCAAAGCTAAGGTTGAGAATGAATCTGGATTAAAGATAAAATGTCTGAGATCTGATAGAGGAGGGGAATTCACCTCTGACCAGTTCTATGATTACTGTAAAGAACATGGAATCAAAAGATAGTTAAGTGCACCTAGAACCCCTCAGCAAAATGGGATTTCAGAAAGAAGGAACAAAATAATACTTGACATAGTGTGCACTATCATGATTGAAGGAAAAGTTGCCCATACCTATTGGAGAGATGCGATCAATACTTTTTTCTATACTATCAATAGAATACAATTGAGACTAGGCATAGATAAGACACCCTATGAACTTTGGTTTGGTAATGTACCTACTGTAAAATACTTCAGAATATTTGGAAGAAAGTGCTACATGAAGAGAGATGATAGCATTGGAAAGTTTGATGCTAGAAGCGATGAAGATATTTTTCTTGGTTACTTTACTAAAAGAAAAGCCTATAGATGTTTTAATCTAAGATTAAAGAAGATCATTGAAAGTACTCATGTAAAGATTGATGAGAAATTTATGATTCAAGAAAGATATTATGACTGTGCTCCCATGATTGAAGATGAGCCCAGACCCATCAATAAGGACACCGTTATTGAAGAAATGTTTGACTGTATTCATGTTTCATGTAACAATCCTGAACCAAGTGAAGAAGAATCATAGATTATAGATGAAAGTATCACTCCTAAGAACTCAAAATACACATCCAAATACCTCTCTAAGGAAGATATCATTGGATATCAGAGCGCTAAAGTCTTGACAAGATCTATAGAAAAAGGTTCAACCGCTAATGAAGAGGTATGCTTACTTTCACAGATTGAACCCTTAAGTGTTGAAGATGCATGCAAAGATTCAGAATGGAAAAATTCCATGTAAGAAGAATTAGATCAAATAATCAAGAATGAAACATGGGAAATGTTCCCTAGACCTCATGACAAGAACGTGATTGGAACAAAGTGGATATTTAGGAACAAAATGAATGAAGAAGGCATAGTGGTAAGGAACAGAGCAAGATTAGTATGTAAAGGATATGCACAAAGAGAAGGAATAGACTATACTGATACATTTGCCCCTGTGAGTAGACTGGAAGCTATCAAGTTTTTTTTGGCCTATGCAAAATTCAAAAAATTTAAAGTGTATCAAATGGATGTCAAGTCAGATTTTCTGAACAGTGACCTAAAGGAAGAAGTCTACATAGAGCAGCCTAAAGGATTCAAACTTTCAGACAAACCAGACATGGTATGCAGACTAAAGAAAGCACTTTATAGACTTAAACAGGCCCCAAGAGCTTGGTATGAGAGACTTGATGGTTACTTAACAAAGATAGGATTCAGAAAAGGAGCAACAGATTGTAATTTATTCATTAGAGAGACAAATGAAGGATTACTACTTGTTTCTATTTTTGTTGATGACATTATCTTTTGAGGCAATGAAAAACTTAGTGCAGGATTCGCCAAAGAAATGAAAAGTGAGTTTGAAATGAGCATGATTGGACCTATCAAATATTTTATTGGATTCAATGTAAAAAAAATAGACAAAGGCATATTCATAAATCAATCTAAGTATGTGAAGGAGATATTGAAGACTTTCAAAATGGAAGATTGCAAACCAGTAAGCACCCCAATGATAACAGGAAGAAATATTTCTAAAGATGATGATTCCATGGTAGTTGACAAGACTATATATAAGTCTATTATTGGAAAAATCATATATCTTACTCAATCTAGACCTGATATTTCTAATGCAATTGGCATTGTTGGAAGATTTGCAGCTGAACCTAAACAAAATCACCTAATGGAAATAAAAATAATATTCAGTATTTAAAAGGAACTATAGACTATGGTTTATGGTATCCTAACTCATAGAATATACAACTTCATGTGTATATTGATGCTGATTGGGAAGGTTGTGTTGATGACAGAAAGAGTACATTAGGAGGAGCAGTATTTCTTAGAGACAAATTGGTCACTTGGACAAGTAAAAAGTAGAATTGTATCTCTCAATCAACAATAGAAGCTGAGTATGTTGCAACAACATTGAATTGTTCAACAATGGTTTGGATCAAATGGATGGTTAAATAATTTGGTATTCAGATTGATTATCCTATTGTTATTCACTATGACAACACTAGTACTATCAATATGTCAAAGAAACCTGTGATGCACGCAAAGACAAAACACATTGAGATCAAATACCACTTTCTAAGAGAAAAAGTTGCAGACAGAGAAGTAAATTTGGATTATGTGAGCACTAAAGAACAATTAGCAGATATTTTTACAAATCCATTATCAAAAGATACTTTTGAGTATCTCAGGGAGAAGCTGGGAGTAATTCCCTTTCCTGAGTCTGATTAGAATTTGAAGAAAGAACATTAGTCCTTGGTGACTAATGAATGGTTGACTACTCTACTTTTGGAGTAGTACCTATGCCTAATAGTGTTTAACACCATTTTCCATTGATGTCAAAGGGGGAGTATTAGTAAGAGGGAGCATATAATCTGGGGGAGTATACAGTTAGAAGAGCAGCAATAGTGAAGAGGAACTTTTGATGAGGATATTGAGAAAATTGTAAAAAGAAGGAAGACACTTTGAGTTGATGATATCATATGTTTCCATTAATGTCAAAGGGGGATATTGTTGGAGATTTTCTTCTGTGCAAATAATTGATTGTATGGTCATTGATGACAACATATAATATACAATAGTGTTCTATATGCAATTATCAGTATAGATGTTTTGGAGCTATGTGTGTTTATTTCTAGGGTGTATACATGTTCTAGATGCTATGTGCATTCAGGCTGAGTCAGAGATGAAGTTTCAGTTGAGTTATGTTAATCAGTTATGGCAGTTACAACGTCTGAAGATTATCTGTCTAGAGTCGGCGTAAATACAATGTTTCTTAAGTTGCGCCTATCTTCGGGATATACGTGTTTGTATTAATGTTTAGTTATGAGTTAGTGATGATTATACAAAGGTTCCAAGTGTGTTTTAACAAAATCATGACATTGGAGTAAAATTGGTTTAGTTGACTTTGTGAAGCGTTGCGTCTATTCAGTTTGAGTTGCGTTGTTCTAAATTTGATTGCGTGGTTAGTTAAGCTAAAAAACAAGTTGATGAAGTGTTCCTAGATACCGTCATGACCTTATCCTTGGTGAAGATACATGTAGCATTTCAATTATGTTTGCTAAGTGTGAAAATGAAGTGAAAAAAAGAGACAGAAGAGAGCAGAAAGTCAGACAGAATAAATTGAAGAACTATGTGAAGAAACAAAAGAAGATTACAATTCATTGGAACTAATCAAGACAAAAGGTCTACTCAAATAGTTCATTTATCAGATATAGTGTATATCTATTCTACTGAAGGTTGCAGCCTTCACCATTTTAGCAGTGAGCTTTTGGACAGTGAGTCCTCACCCCTAACAGGGTTACTTGTAAAAGGCTCCTAACAGGGTCTGACCCTTAACCAGGTCTCTGTACTTATTGCATTGTAAAGAAAAACTCCTAACAGGGTTGCAAGATCTCCTAATATGGATAATTATACTCAAGTATAGTTCTTTGTGGGTGCTAATTCCCACCAGGGTTTTTACCTATTTGGTTTCCCCGTAACCAAAATTGTTGTGTTCTTTATTATGTTATCTCAATGTGCATTTGCTTTATGTTAATTTATATCTAAGAGAAGAAAATAATTAAAATAGATGATAATAGATTCACCCCCCCTCTTAGTTATCCTTTGGGACTATTCCAAAAACATTTTGTATGATGCTTACTATTTTTTTCGCTTAATCAACACCACTGATTTTTCCTCTTAATCAACACCATTGATTTTAAAATTACATTTAGGTCACTTATCACTTTAGGTTTAACTTCTTGTAGAATATTCCAAATCATCATCAACCTTAGGAAAAACCATCCATCTAATCAAACCAATAGAATCTTTTCATTTCGAATAAAATCCTCAACAAACTTCACCTGGATATCTGTATCGATTTGTTGTTTAGTGATCATAGAAATAGTATTGCAAAGTTTATTCCAAAATACTGATAAATCATTCAAATTAGAATAATACTTTACCATTTGAAGAATCAGTTTATTCAGGAATATTTGTAATAAAAATATACAACATCTTGAAAAACCACTCCTCATAATACTTTGATCTCAATATACATTTACCAGATTTCCATCATGTTGTTGTTGTGTACCTTAGTCGGTTTGGTATTCCATTAGATTGTTTATTACTGGTTGTGGTGAATTGTAGGAGTAGAATATTTATAATGTTTGGCCATCAATGACAACATTTGATTAGATAGGTATCAATTTTTGTTATTTTTTCCAGTTAGGTGATCAATGCCAACAATATCTCCCTTTGGCATTGATGGAAAACCTTGTCAAATCCAAATGTCTACAAAAAAACAAAAAAGAAATAAAAATAATCATAACACATTGTTCAAATTAACCAACAACATGAGTTCACCAAAATATTTCCATTTCATTAACTAATAGGTTTCCTGACGCAGTCAAGCTCGGAGGGTCCAAGAATGGACTGTCCAAACTTGCAGCCAAAAGCAACAACAATGGAAACAACCAATAACACAAAAATTTAATCAACATATGAGATCTATTTCCATCAAAAAACAATTACATTCAATATGTCAGGATGTAAGGCCTTCCTGATTATGACCAATTACAAAGATATAACTCTAAGATCTATCACAAATCTTCTACATTAAGAATCAAGCCATTTACCTTTCGCCCAAACATACAACTCCTCAACCTACTTCTCAGATCCTATCTCAAATCTGATATCCCCTATTTCATTTGATCTCTCCTAAAATCTGATGCCCTAAGATAAGAACATAACACAAATTAAATACAAGATGCAACCAATGGGTCGGCCACAAAATCTAACATAGGAGATACCAACGACCCATATTTAGGTCCACACAATCCCTAATGAGAGATCCAAATTAAATGTTGTGACCCAAATTAAATACACAAGGTTGAATTCAATATTTAAAAACTAAATCCCAGTCGGTGAGAAGACCACCAAGCAATAGAGACCAGTCGATGACGCATAAATGAGCCAATCGAACCCACTCAAAGAAACAACTGAGTAGAAAGCACAAAGCATCGAGTCACCAATAGTAATCGAGTCACCAAAAATGAATGAGTACCAAGCAACACCAATGAGTAGAACACCATCGAGCTTAGTCACTGAGTCGACCAATCACTGATCAATAGGAAACTAAGAAATTGAGTACTCAATCAAGGACTCCTCTAAGATAAAAAAATCCAAAGCAAATATATTTTTGTGTGATACAGGATTTCCAAGAATCCTATGATGCTCCTGCATCAGATACCCCAAGTAAAGAAGATGTTCCCATAAAGGAAATCACGAACATCTTAAGGGAATCAGAACAGGTATACCATATCTATTCTTAACCCATAGCTCCTCTTGTCCTTCATTCCATGTTGTCTTTACTATGTCCATCATTCCATTCAACAAGTTCATCTGCCTTGTACTTTTCTCATATCCCGTGTCTGCAACCAAAAGTAACTGAATTTGACCATCCTCTGCACTTTTGATACCATCAATATTTCAGTGAACCACATCCTCACTAGAATTGCTAATAAAATCGGTATCATCTGCATCTCTTTGTGTCACTAGTGTCAATATCTGCTACACCACCTTAGTAAAAAAATTCCATCTGCCTCTTAATCTATGCAAGTTCCTCAAAGATGTCATTATCTTTAACTCTTCCTTTTAGATCCTCCTTAATTTCACCCATAGGAATAGGTTCATCAAATCTACCAATGCCACTTGGAGAATATCTAAGAACCCCACACCTCTTAGTTGCTAATTCTTGTAAAGGTACCAATTTATATGCAAAATATCCCTTCTTAACAACATAGGTATTTGCACGACCATCAAACATAACATGTCTGTCATATTGTCAAGGTCTACTGAGAAATAGATGAAAAGCATCCATAGGTATCACATCACATAATATCTCATCATAATAAGATCCAATCTTAAAATTAACAAGGCATTGCTCCTCAATCCTAAATTTAGACACATCTTGTATCCAACTAATATGATAAGGATTAGAATGTTTCCTCCTTTCCAAATTCAACTTACTAACCATCACTTCTGAAAGACATTTTTCAAAAATTCCACCATAAATTATGACATTACATACCTTGTCCTTGCACTTACATATGGTTCTAAACAAATTTCTTCTCTACACTGGTTCATTAATACATATAGCTAATCTCCTATTAATCACAACTTCACACTCTTTGACAACATTCACTTCACTCTACTTAGTGTGTGTGTGTGTAAATGGGTACCTGTCAGAATCAACACAAACACTCAATAGGTCATTGCATTAGCTTGAAAGGTTAGTCAAAATGTTCAAAATCACTAATATCGGCCTATTGCCTTCTAACTAGAAAGAGTGTAATGAATAACATATTTAGCCCTCAGAATATGCTATAAATCAGTGACCAATACTATTCTAGCATGAAGGATTTAAGATGAAAACAAACTAAAAAGAAGGTAAAACATGTATTTTAGCTCTAAAGAATGAAACTAAAA
>MU225388.1:1125480-1152431 GCA_018584345.1 Thuja plicata
ATATTAAATTGATTAAAATAATTATGCCAAGCAGTAACAGGGTCGTTTGGACATAAATCAAGGGTATGATCACACTTAGGGAAAATAGGGTCCATAGTTGCGACAGACCAAATTCAGGTGGTTACACTTAGTAGCCAGGTTATATCTATTTTGAGGACGTGAATAATATCTATGCCCCTTTTCACCACACTGAAAAGAAGTACCAATGAAATCACTTCTTCCTCTTCTTCATGACCCATGATTGTAATCCTTAGTGGTTTGACTACTGCTAGATCCTACCTTGGTCTTCTTAGGATTATCCACCACCTTACTCTTAGTAGTTGTGTCATTAGTCTTACCACCTTGATTTCTGTTATTCTGTCTACCTTCAAACTTCTTATTTATCTTTTTATCAATATTTAATGTCATCTGATAAGCATCTCCTATTGTTTTCATCCAAACAATTAGTAACTCTTCTTGAATACTAGGTCTCAAGCCATAGATATACCTAGAAACCATCTCTTTATCAGCTTCCGAATGACTAGTCCTAATCAGGATTTTGTAAAACTCCTTAGTATACTCTTGCACCAATTTGTTTTCCTGCCTCAAACTTTGCATCTTCTTAAACATCACCAATTCATAATCCACCGGAATGAATTTCTTCTTCAAATTTTCAACCATTCGATTCCATCTAATGATCTTATCTTTACCTCTCTAACTTCTTTCCAATTGAACTTCTCTCCACCATATGTTTGCATGATGTTTTAGCTTTGTCTTTGAAAACTAAACTTTATTAGGATCTTCTACTTCTTCATACTCAAATTATTCATCCATATCATTAATCCAATTGATCAAACTCTTCCAGCCTAAGGCTTCTAGCAAATGCAAAAAATTCAATCTTAGGTCTTTTCCTAATTTTAGATACAACTCTATAAAATATAGCCTCTTCTAGATCTCTGACATCTTCTATAGCTTCTTCTAAATGATCTTCTTCTTTAGATTCTTCACCATTATCTCATTTTTCTTTAGATGCATTATTTCTTTGAAACCCCTCTTGTAGATCTTGCACTTGCGTCTGCAAAGCTTGGAAATATTCAAGATTAAACTCCACCTTAGGTTCTTCTATGATCTCATGATTATTCTTCAGAGGCATATTCGATCCACCAATCTCCTGCGACCAAAAAAACTAGCTCCTCCTCCAGTGATTAAAAATTAGCTCTAATACCATCTGACACAATCAAGCTCAGAGGGTCTGAGAATGGACTATCCAAACTTGTAGCCAAAAGAAAAAATAGCGGAAATAACCAATAACACATAAACATAATCAACATATGAGATCTCTTCCATCAAACAACAATTACATTCAACATGTTGGGTTGTAAGGTCTTCCCAGTTACAGCTAATTACAAAGATATAAATCTAAGCTCTATCATAGATCTTCTACAAGCATTAGGACATTTACCTTCCACCCAAGCATACAATTCATCAACCTACTTCTTAGATCAAACACTCTGATCCTATCTCAAATATGATATCCCCTATTTAATTTGATCTCTCCTAAAATCTGTGGTGTAGGAGCATCCTAAGGTCTTGGGTAGATCTTTTATCATTTTTGGCTTTTAGGTTGGTTTGGCCAACCATCAGTTAATAATGACTATATTATAAAGTCCCAAGTGTGACTAAGGTGTGACTAGGGTTAGTAGTGATTAGGGTTTAGTAGTTGTGGAGGTCAAGTTGCATCTAGGGGTCTATATCCTTAGAAGTCAACCAAAGGTCAAAGGGTTGACCAAAACTCCAACATGGAGTGGAATTCATGGTTTTTATGTTTTTGAGTGTTTTAAGGTCATATGATAATTTTTAGGATCAAGTTGGGGCATTGGAAGTGATAAAATGTCATTTTGGCAAAAGATGTAAAAGTTGTCATGACAACTTTTGCAACTTTGCAAAGTTGTCATGACAACAATTCCTAATTTTTAGGAAAGGGCTTTAATGGTTCCCAAATCCTAACATGAGGGTCCAGACATGTGAGGATAAGGTATATAAGGTGGACAAAACCCTAATCCAAGAGTGAGTTGTCATTTTGTACGGACTGTATGTGAGGAAGGAAGGATTTAGACTGGATTTTCATGACAGTGTTGAGATCCAGTTGCTTAATGGATTGAAATTGCTTAAATAATGGATTGAGAAATTTTATGTTGGCATGTACTTACTTTTTGTGGCATTTAATTAATCATTTTGTGTGACTGGTGAAGGTTTGGTAAATTCTTTTGTTCTTACTACTTCGCTGTCTGGTTCTGAGGCAACTATGTAAATATGCCTCCCTCTTGAATTCCCATGGTCAAAATCCTATGGAATATTGGATGCAAGTAGGGGACTCCATGTAAATTGTGTATATAGGTTGTGGAGTCATTTTATGTAGGGGAAGCAATTTTATCATTAAGCCTTAGGCGAGTGCAAGTGCATTCTGGTTAGGTGCTTGAATGAAATAGTAGCAAGGAAGCTTGCTCAGTGGATTGGTGGAATCCAATAAATGGTGGGGGAATGTAGAGGGGAGAGTCCTTGTTATTTTTTATGCAAGGAGAAGTTCAGGGGAGTTGTGGAAGGCAATCAAAATGAGCCAAGAAACCAGACTGTGTACATGTTCCCTAAAACCCATGAAAATAGGGGTTTCTTGGTAAACTAGTGTACAAACAGAGTGGGAACTTGAGACCTTGAAAATCCTAGAGTAGGGGAGAAACCATCAAGGAATATGTAATTAGTTCCCTAGGGTTGTAATTGATTTTGGGAGAAAATCAACTTTTTCAGCGAATAGGAGGGCTAATTAGGCCTAAAAGGCTACAAGGCCTTAAGAACTAGAAATCTTGAACTTGATTGAAAATAGGGTGAAAGATCCCCAAGATTGGATCTATGGGAGTTGAAAGAGACCTAAAGAAGGTCAAGAATCCTATCCCAAGGAAGGTAGGATAGATGGGATAATAGAAGACCAAGAAAAGCTATGGATGTGAAGAGTTATGGAGAAGGAGCTAGTGTGAACTTGAAATTGTTGGAGAGCTCCTAGTGAGTTGGAGGATCAGATAGGAATCCTCTTGTAACATAAGAAATTGGAGGAATATTTTTATTGATCTATGTTTAATTATATTACATTTGAAATTGAGGGTTATTTAAAATATGTGTGAAGAAGGTGGGATTATCCTCTTAATCCCAAATTTCTTAAAGAAAAGATCCAAATTGATTAACCCTAAAGAAAGGATCAATGCATAACTGAATCAACCTATCAAGGTTAGAGATAAAGAGGAAAACCATAGTTCCCCTTTTTTAGAAAGATTAATAACTTTAATTGAATTAAATAGGAGAAATGTACTAACCTTGGAATATTGTAGATACAAAGAATGCTATTTTCTGAAGCTTGTGTTGAGTTTCTAGAAAATATGAGACTGGATCTGGAATAGAAATGCAAAGATGAACAAAACCCAAAAATCATTTTCTGTTCTGACATAGTTCCAATTTGTATCCTCAATTCAATGTCACCATTAACCAGAATTTCCGATTGCACCCTAGGGAAGAATTGACCTAAAAATTCTCAGACTGAAATTCTATTTTCAGATCCTGGAAGTTTTCTGAAAAAGGTATCCAAATCTCTGTCCCGATCCGCTGTTCCAAACCTGTACCTACAAGAAAAATGGTTTGTTTGATGGGGGAGGGGTTTGCCTTAGTCAAACCCTGATTTAGGAATTAACCTTGAAATCAATAATTGAAATAAAGAATGCTTGCAAGCATTAGAAGTAAATCTAATAATGAAGCTATGATATTCAAATATATATGCAACTGTATTTTGAATGTAAACAAGTATGTAAATATCAAATCTTGGACTCAATTAGAAACCATAAATCTCCATGATTGTATGCTTGGAATTCACCTTGAAGGGAGAATGAATGAATCTTGAGGATGCACAAAGGATCTTGAAGGAAGCTCACTCCACCATAATGGATAGATCTAGGGTTTTAATGATGAATCTTGAATGCTTAAACCAAATCCCTTCAAAGGCTTGAAAGCTTGAATCCTTGATCTTCAATGAAGAACTTGAATGCTTGAGAGGAATACTTGAACACTTTGAAAGCTTGAGAACATATAAAATAATGGATGCTTAAACTTTTTTCTTGATGACTTCGTGATTGATTTCACTTGGAGAGAATTAGTGCTTAACTTGACTTTTGATGATTATTGCTTCACCTGACTTAGAGAAAATGAGAAGATAAAACTTCCTTTTATATGAAACTAGGGAACAATCTTCTAGAGAGGCCTACATAGGAGAATTAAATTCCAATTGGACCCGTGCCCCTAGAAGAGGACCTATATTAAATATAATTTAAGAATCATTGCTTCAGAACCCAAAATAGCCAACCCTAAAGTGGGAAATGAATTTTTGATGACCTATGGTAGCCGACAAAATTCCAGATTTGAAAGGGGGACTATTGATGGGACTTTGTGACCGGGTCTGCCAATAGAGGTAAGTTGTCACCAGGTACTGGGGTACCGACCAACTTCACCTGTAAAGGTTGTTTGGGGAAATGAGATTCCCCAAGCCTCCAATCACGTGAGAGTCAGGTCTCGACAGTGTGGGGGCCCAAGGAATCTCATTTCCCCAGAAAACCTTTATAGGCAAAGTCGGCTGGTACCCCGGTACCTGGTGACAACTTACCTCTTTTGGCAGACCCAGTCACAAAGTCCCGTCAACAAAAACTAGCGCTAGAAGGAGGGAATGAACTCATCCCCCTCTGAGGATTCATATTTTACACCACCTGAGGGTTCCCCAATCCATAGTTTTAGGAGTCAAGCCTTCAGTGGAATTAGATCATTCTCACCAGTAAGATTTGAAAGATTCCTTAGATCAACTCCTAATCCTAGATGGTTTATTGAACTTGAGCCTCCCGCTTGAAGGAAATGGACCCCAAAAACTAAGTCAGCCACCATTGTCTAGGGATCTAGCACATCCTAGAATACCTAAGTTCACTAGATGATCCCAGGAGTTAGCACTCAACTTAGTCAAAATCAAACACCCCCAATGGCTGCATATTTTGGAAATACCAGGTCCCTGATGGGAAATTTCCTGGTTGCAGCCAACGATTTACCTTCACACCCAAAAAAAATTTGTCCTCAATATGAGCACTTAGGCTCACAGACTATAGAAGATCATCTGTAGGCATACAAAGATGCCATGAATTGACACCGGATTCAACATCAGATGTTGTGACCCAGATGCTCCCTTTGTCCCTAGGGTAGAACATACTGAATCGGTACCTCAACTTGCATGATAATTCCATCAAAAGTTGGTAGGACATGGAGGATTCCTTCTTGGATGCCTTGTGCATACACATGGACCCAGTGTGGTCCCACAACCAGTTCATTTCTATCAGGAAGGAACTGAATGAGCCTCTTACAACATTCAACCACTGGTTCCAATGCACCTTGAAGTGGTGCATGGGTCCTTTCATCCCATCCATGGATGTGACTATCCAGACCTATCTCAGTGTGATGGACCCCTTCGTTGCCACTCTCCTCTGGAGAACCAACGCCCCTGGTGACCAGGATACTTTGGCGAAGGTTTACAACCTGGCCTTAGAATTTTCCCATGGTCTTAACAAATCCTTGGGCAGGATTGGGTAGAGCATGCCATTCAACATGATACCTGATAGAACTTCTTATGCTGGGGGATATAACCCCAATCAGGTGATGGTGCCCCCATGATGGCCATGAATCCCCCACCACCATTGATAGACTAGTAGGCTTGGTACGTGTATCCATCTTAGACCTAGACAACACCAGGTTTGGAATCTTTCCCCTAGAACCATCCGTAGAAAATGTAACAACCACAGACACAACCACACAAAGTGCATTTATTGCAGTCATCTGCGGCTGGAGGATTGTCACCCTCGACTCTGGAAAATGCTGCCGCTTTCCCAGGGAACCAAAAACAATATCCATCACATTATGACATGAATACCTAGTTGACCATCGAGGTTGAGTCCCTTCAGCAAATGTTGTCTACACTGACTGTGGATATGGGTCAATTGAAGGCAGGGTCCTTTGCACCCCACAACACCAATTCCTAGAGAGGGAATATTTTCTCTGGCCAATGAAACAACAACACTGGAGGAAGAAATTATAACCATGAGCCCCGGCCCAATCAACAACAATGCAATAACAATGCTAGTACCAGAGGTCTGCCTCTGAACCAAAACACTAATTAGAGTGGTGTTGGACCATTCCATTTCATGCAAGTCATAGATTTCCAACCCATGACCAACTGGTGCAGATTGCACAACACAGGCTCTCACAATGAGGTAAATTATGCCACGCTGGAGAAATTCATCATGATTTCCCAACTGGACAGACAACAAGCTTTTGATCCAACTCCCCCAGAGACTCCTATACAAGAGCCCACTCACGGTGAATTTTCCTATGAGACCGTCTTCTTTGGAACAGGTAGAGAAGATGAAGAAGAATCTAAATTACAGGGGTTCTTTGATGAATCTATTCCAGCCTTTGAGGCCAATGCTTTTACCAACCCACAAAATCCCTACAACACTCAAAGTTAGGCTGGTAAGGGACCAGTTTACATGTCCACACCTCCCAAGGACACTCCTCCCTGAGACAACATGACTGATCGGTTTGTCCCTCCAAAAGGCCTTGGCTCTAACCAAGCTAAGGACCCGACCGATGGAAGCCACCAATTCCTGGGAGGAAGGTTCAATATCACAAAGGCATTAGAACAAACTACCACCTTCATGAACTTGATGGAGGTTTTGTTGAACTATCCCAAGCAAAATAAGTCTCTTCTGAAGCTCTTGGGAAACCCAGAAGCCATCAATTGCCCACCCAAGACTGTCTCTTTTAAGGACGCCAATGCAACTGTCTTCTAGGGAAATATTGAAGATCCTCCCTTCATACTAGGATTGAACATAAGAGGAAATAATATACATAACTACCTAGTAGATTCTGGGGCTTTGGGTAGCATCATGCCTTTATCTATATGCCAGAAGCTCAGATTTCATCCCACCCCATCTAACAGTGTAGTAATCTAACTAGATAAAACTATTGTAAAAATGGTGGGTGAACTAAAGAATGTTCGGATTCAACTCATCCAGGACCCCAGGATAGCCAGTACAATCGACATCTAAGTGGTGGACATCCCAAAGACTTATGGGATGTTGCTAAGTCATAATTGGTCCAAGTCCCTGAACAGATACTTCTCGACCAAATTTTCCCACTTATGGCTCCCCTGGGAAGGAGAATCTAACAAGATCTAGGTTAAAAGCGAGCCCCGAATGAGACAGGCCCTCACTGAAGTCAGGAGGGTGAATGAGGTCCTATTCTCTAAGACTTCCCTAGGGGTGTACCAACCCCTTGAGATCTTAACATTTGATTTCACCCCCAGGGAGGATCCCATAGTTTTGTAGAGAACCCAGTACTTGGAAGAAAAGTTGAGGGTTGAGGTTAACTCTCAGGGTGCCGCAGTGACTCCCACCACACTCTTGTCTGAAACATGGTGCCACGTGCATTACCATAAATATTTGGAGCTAGAGTGTGAACCTTGCCTTACCACTGCTACCTAGCATATCCATGCCCTTCGAAAGAAAGAACACACAATTGATTCCCTGGGACCCAGTGTTCCTATTGGAAGCGCCTTTTTGACGCCACATGTCTGGGGATCCCAATCACCAATCTCTCTAAAAAACCTCACCCATGTACCATTAGTGCTAGAGGAAGCTCCTCCCAATCCTCCCAAAGACCACTTCATCTTCCCAGCCCCAGACAACAAATGATGACTTGTGGACCCTTAAGTTTGATGGGTCCCGATCCAAACAAGGGTATGGGGCTGGAGTGGAATTAATCAACCCGTAGGAAAAATGCTTCTTCGCGTCCTATAGGCTATAGTTCAAATGCACGAACAATGTCACAAAGTATGAGGCTTTGGTCCTTGGACTCCTATTTGCACTGAGGAAAGGAATCACTCGCCTCTAGGCCCTGGGTGGTTCAGAGTTGATTTTTAAGCAGGTTCGGAGTCGATATACCTGTCACGATAAGAGGCTGGCTCCATACTGCAACTAGGCATGGAGCCTTATTAAGGATTTTGATGCCTTTGGCATTGATCTTATTCCCCAAAGATGAAACTATGTCCCGGATGCCCTTGCTATTTTTGCTAGCACACTCGAACCCATGGCTGGCTCGCGACTCTAGAGATTCTCTATTGAGATGATCCCCACCCTGTCCATTCCAGATAATGTCACCCATTTTTAGGTCTTTGAGGATGATCAGCATATCATGGCCTTCATGGAAAATTTTGGTGTCTTTGAGGACCAGATAGTGGAAGAGAGAGATCATGATGATACTGGGCAAGGTGATGAATATGATGGGATCATGGACCTACCAACCAACACCATTCCGAAAGGGATGGTCACACTTGAACGAATCTTTGACTCAGACCCTTGGGGCCGGGAGAAGATATCATCCTTCTTTGAGGGAGGAAAATTTGAGAAAGTAAACATTGGCCAACTCAGTGAAGAGAAAATGATACACATTGGCACCTCCTAATCCCCTGAGGAGAAGGAGAAGATTCTCACGGTTCTTCGAGAATACATAGATGTAATTGCATGGGGGTATGAGGACTTGAAAATCTATGATACATCCATTATGACTAAGCCTTTCTGGAAGAAGAAATGACTAGTCAACCCATTGATTGAGCCTCTGATTTATCAGGAGGTACAAAAACTACTGTTATCCTAAATAATCTTTCTAATCTGGCATACTATGTGGGTTGCCAACCTCATCCTTGTAAGGAAGAAAAGTGGTGAGATCTGCCTTTGCATGGATTTCTAAAATTTGAACAAAGCCTCCAAGAAAGACAATCACCCTCTCCCCTTGCTAAATGAGGTATTGCAAATCATGAACGGATCACAAATGATGTCTTTCTTGGATGGGTACTTCGGGTATAACCAAGTCATGGTTAAATATGAAGATATAGACAAAATAGCGTTTACCACCAAGTGGGGAATGTTTTCCTACCAGAGAATGCCCTTTGGCCTGATTAATGCAGGGGTTACATTTCAAAAGGCCATGGACATTGCATTTGAGGACCTTGTGAACTGGTGTATAATCATCTACATGGATGATTTGACTGTCTTTTCCTAGGACAGGCGTGATAATTCTGCTCACCTCGCCCATATTTGTGAGAGATGTCTCTAGTATAGAATATCCCTCAACTCAAAAAAATGCATATTCGGGTTCACTAAAGGGAAATTTCTGAGGAATATTGTCTCTAAGGAGGGTATATCCATCAACCCTAAGAGAGTTGAAGTGCTGCTAAACCTACAAACGCCCGACAGTAAGAAGGAAATGAGGTCTTTCTTTGGAAAGATTAACTTTGTCTGGTGGTTCATCACTGGATTTGTTGAGATCATAAAGCCACTAAACAAGATGATGAAAAAGGATACCAAAATTGAGTGGAGCCCTGAAGCAAAACGAGCATTTGCCTAGATTAAACAAACAATAATGGAGGCACCAGTTTTGGCTAGTCTGGACTACTCCCTCCCCTTCTACATTTATTCCTTTTCTTTGTCGCATTCTACTATGATAGTTTTGACCCAAAAGGTCAAAGGGGAAGAATGACCAATAGCTTTCATGAGCTTCCCCTTCAAGAACGCCGAAGTTCGGTATTCATCCTTGGAAAAGTAGGCCTTTGCTCTTGTTCATGCCGTGAAGAAATTATGACATTATATTCTCCAGAGCAAGGTGCATGCTATCATCCCAAACTAGGCTGTAAAATCTCTACTGATGCAGAGTGAGTTGGGTGAAAGATGGGGGAAATGGATGGCCATCCTCCAAGAATATGATTTGGAAATGCAACCCATGAAGATAGTCCAGGGCCAAGGACTATGTAGAGAAATGGTAGGAGAGACTCCCCACATTGAATGTCAGATATATACATTGGAGTCCATCACTCAGGATCCATGGTACACAGACCTGGTGTACTTGTTGTTAAATATCAGATGCCCAGAGGGATTTCCTCCAAACAAACATCATGTCCTGCGATTGAAAAGCATACACTTAACACACTTTTCCACAGGAACTATGAGGGAGTGTACCTCTGCTGCATTAATAGGGTTCAAGATGCAAGGATAATTGAGGAATTTCACAGGTAGTTTGGAACTAGGCATTACTTAGCTAATGCTACTGCCCATCAAATTCTCCAGGCTGGATACTATTGGCCCTATATTTTTAAAGATGTCTACACTCATGTCAGGAAGTGCCATACTTGTCAAACCATGACACATCGTGAGTAGAACCCGGCTATGCCTTTACAACCGGTCTTTGAAGCTAGACATTTTCCCCATTGGGCATTTGATGTTATCAAGAAAATCAACCCCAAATAATCTACTAACCACCGGTACATTCTAACAGCTACCGATTACTGCACCCAGTGGTCTGAAGCAATACCTTGTAAAAACAACATGGCAGATGTAGTCATAAAATTCCTAGAAGAAAAAATCGTCACAAGATTCAGAATGCCCTTCGCTATAGTGTGTGAAAATGGTTTGGCATTTTCTTTGGTGCAATTACTTGAATGGACCTATGACCGGAAGATCACTTTGAAGTTTTCCAGCAACTATTACCCCTAGGGGAATGGCGTGGCTGAATCAACTAACAAAAATTTGCTTGAAGTGATCAAATACCTGTTAGAATAGAATCCCTGGGACTGGCACCAAAAGTTGAGATTTTCCCTTTGGGTAGATCATATTCACATTAAGGCCACCCTAGGGACATCCCTATTCCATCTAGTTTACAGCTAGAACCCAGTATTCCCCATTAGCTTACAAATCTTAGTTTTATAGTTTATTCAGGAATTCAGCAATAGGGACAACATTGTGGAAGTTCGACTCCTAAATCTGGTGCAGATGGAAGAACAAGGAGACGTAGCCCTTGAAAACTTTGTGCGTCACCAAGAAGTAATGAAATGGTGGTTTGATCGAAGAGCCCAGTATAAATCCTTTTAGATTTCGGAATTGGTCCTCTTGTGGGATAAGGCCCGGGAAAAGAAAGGAAGGCACACCAAGTTTCAAAGGCTCTGGCTCAAACCATATTTGATCTCAGAGATCTACGGGGCAAATACCTATCACCTTAGTACCATGATCAAGGAATCTTTCCTACTTCTTGTCAATGGACAATTTCTCAAATATTATTTTGAATGAGGCAAGTTTGTCTGGAGTTGTATTACATGTAAATCTTCTTGCTTGTAAATATTTCTTTCTCGGTGCCCCGTTTGGGGTGCCTTGTCTTGTAAATATTTTTGTTGGCTGTCCTCCAGGACTGCCCCCTTTCCTTTTCATTTTTTTTTTGGCATCGTTCTATGTTTCCTGGGATCTCAGTGTTTTTCTCCCCCTTTTTGTAGGTTGGTATGCTTCGCATAACATCTAGTCTCTCGGATGGTACCTTTTGCATTTTGGTGAACTCAGAATCTATTGTTAGCATGGAGAATTGGTCTGGTCTTCGGAGTTATTTTTTAAGATTGGAAACAGGCTATGAGTAATCTTCATCGGGTTCATCCCCAGAATCTTAGAAATCAGTTAAATCAAAATCAAAAGGAACAAGTAATCGGATACACCGAGAGTAAATCGGTTGCACTAGTTTGTTGGTCCAAGTCTGAACTTTCAAAATTCTTCTTGGGTCCAGAGTTTTTTCTTCCCTATTTAGAAAATTGAGATGGACAGAAGGGTGAAAGAAGCACCGCCATTAAAATTAGATAAGCTTAAGCTTAATGGTGAAAGGAGTACCGCCCTCCCATCCAGAAGAGAATAACATAGTAAGGAAAGAAGAAAGGGTGGATAAAATTTGGTATCCAGGGGAAATGAGAAAATTTGATGACTTTGGATCAATATATATTTAGAGCCTCTTCTCTTCTTCTCCCAGAGGTCATCGGCTTGATTTTCTTTCAAAGAACACACTTCACAATTGACAAAAGACCAAGGATCAAATCATGTATGAGCCAGATACTCTCAAACGCTTCGCGCCTTGCAGACAAGATGCTCCAAGTAACAATTGGTTCTAGTTTTTCTAACCAGAGATTCCACGGTTCTCAAATGCGCTAAGGCATTTGTCCCAGATAGTTGCCATTTGTTATGCCCTTCATACCTATCCCTACATTTTGTGTGCAAAATGTTGGGTTCCCTTTTTTTCTTTTGGCTCTTTCCTTGTTTTCTTTGTCTTCTTTGTTTTCTCTGCTTGCTTCTCCAGGCTTTCCCTCCTGTGAGGTTTGTTTTCTTGCTACTTTTGTCTTTCGTGTCTCCGGGACCTAGTCTCGAAGTTTGTTGTTCTCTCCAGAGCCAGATTCCAGACTCTGAGATTCTCCGCTGTGATTTTTTCTCCTCGCAAGAAGCTATGGTTGTGTGGAATCCCTGGGCCCGGAGTCTAGAGGTTTTCTTGTTCCAGAGTTTGTGGGCAAAAGGGTAACTTTCTTTTACCTTGGGTATAAATAGGAATTATGCATCACTTTTATAGTTACCGTGATTAAAACACTTGTTCATTAAAAGTGATTCTTAGGTGACTAAACTACAATTAAGATGCGAATTACTCTGTGCTTAGTGGGATGTTACCAATTGATTCGAGGTACCTGTTCGTGGTCATTTGAAGGTAGAACTTGTTACGGGAGTGTTCCTGGTGTGCTCTTTCCCTACTCTTCTTTAGATTTTTAGGTAGGTTCTATGGTTTCTTGCTGTTTCCATGTTTTTTTTGTGTTGTTCCCTTTTGTTCTTTGGTATTTGTTTTTTTTTCTGGTTTTCCACTCTGTGTTCTGTGTTTTTGGTTTGCCTCCCATTGGTGGGTTGGCTCTACAAGAGGGTTGTTCACCCTCTATGCAGTTGTAGATTAATGTCTATAATGTATATTTTCTTAGGTTAGTTCGTGTATATATGTAAATACTGTTTAAACCTATAAAAGGCTTGTAAATCTAGTGTAGCTTGTGTATATATCCCTTAGCCTTATTGTATTCCTAGTGTATATCCTTCTGGTATTGGGTTGAGCTTGCCGTGATCTTGTCTAGTTTTCCAAATTTTACGAGCTCACCCATACGGCAGAATACCACCTAGTTAGAACTCAGCTCTCAGCTAGTTTTGACCATGGTGGTTTCTCTCTCCACCGTCAGATCAGTCCTTATGGTACATTTATTTCCCATGCACACATTTAAGATCTTCCAAGTGGCTTTCACCCCGCACGTGTTCAGACAGTTGGTGCCACCTTCACCTTAACTCCCATTTATTGCATGGCCATGTGACGCCCACATAAGCCTAACAACTAAATTTATGGTCATGTCTCCCAATGGTTAGTTTCTGGACTTCAGGTGCTACGTCCTCGCCCAACCTATATCTTACTTTTTTCAAGTATGCTAAAACCCTCGAGCCTAGATTATGGTTGAATTCCTAAGTTGACATTATATACACATCTTTCTGGATTTTGACCTAAACTAACTTTTCAGGTAAAGTGCGTAATGCAGTGGTATGTTCTCTAGAATCCAGAGTAGCATTTTTATCTTATGAGGATTTTGACGGTCACCTTACCTTGCAGGTTTTCAAACATCACATTTTCACTATGTAAGAGGATTTTGCATCCTCACCACCTGGGAGTCCAAATCTCACCACCACAGCAGTCACCAGGGCAGCCGTCAGGACCAAGATCGAAAGGGCCCTAGAAAATCTTCCTCTCAACATGAAATATTTGAAGGATAATACTATTACCAGATCAAAGATTGAATCCAAGGTCCAGTTGATCACCAAAACCAACATCAGAATGTGGGCAGAGATGCAGGCCCTAGTCAGGATGATGTTCATCCAACGAACAGTAGGGGACCAATTGGCCATCAATGTTGGGGAATCCAGGATTCTGAAGGCCGCTTGCTTCCCATGTTTAGTACAGGTCCCAGAACTTATTCTCACTCTGGCCGCGCATTACAACTCCTCTGTTAGGGCCATCATGCTTGCCGCCCTGGTCCCGACTAGACATCATACACCCATGGTCTCCCTGGACGCTGTAACTTTTCAGGCAAGTTTGGGGATTCCCCAGTTTGATGAAGTAGTCATCGTCACTTGATCTGATGCCTTGGCACAATTTTAACAGATGGAGGTTATGGCCCAGCAATATCTGAATAACAAATGGCTTAAGACCCCAAAGAAAGATTCCAAAAGAATTAAATTGGAGATCCCTAGATCCGAATTCAAGGAAAGCATCCAGATGGGAATCATAGCCTTATGCAGGATTTTTGGGCAATTCCATGCCCGAGAATTCTCAGGGTGGATGTACTACTTGCTACTTGGCATCTCCATCGACGAGAAATATTTTGATTGGGCCACCATCATTTCTAACCATGTGGACTCACATTTTCTTCAGGTGGCCTGAACCTCAAAGTTTTATATGATGTCCTATGTTCTCTAGGCCTTAGCACAACAACGCCTCATCACAAATGGGCTTCTCACATCAGGTGAACTTGGGGTTGGCCCAGGGCAAAAGGCTCCTTGGGATTATTTCCCACAAATCCAATGGGAGGCTAGTTTCCTTAGCTTCTACCGAGTTAACGATGCCTTCATTTTTTACAATCTTCTCATGCCTACCTGGGATGTCAGGTATCATCTCTGTAAGGAGGCCATGGATTTGGTCAGAAGTTATGGCCACTATTATATCCAATTCCAACAACATACTTACATTCGGGTAACCAGCTTCTTCGAGAAACCCTATTTGTTATCCAAACACTGTGGGAACAAAATAATCCTTTTAGAATATTGTGAACAAATGTTGGAGTTGCATGCCTTGTACACTATAAAGAAGGTGGTAAATGTCCCATTTTCAATCACTTGTGGGAATTACACATGTAGTCTGGCCACAACTAAAGAGGTAGACAATGAACTTAAAGGCTTGGGCCTAACAGAATTCTATCTGGTGTGGAAGAACTTTGATCCGCTAGGGAAGATTGCAATGGAACTTCTTGGGGCATCGGAGCCCCACAGATTCCACATGGAGGACTTCTGGGAAGATTTCCAAGATGATTTTGAAGTTTGGATCTGGCACTTTGTTCGAATGACAATGGGTATGATGGAGAGGCTGAAGCTTTGAAAATTCTTGGATGAATTTTTGGACACCAGGTCCATAGTGGACCCTCAGTACAAAGAGAGGGGAATAGACAAGATGGCTCTCAATCCAATAAATTGGAATGCTTAGGAGGGGCCAACTATTGAAGATATCACTCATGACATGGTCGAGCATAGCCACGAGTATTTCAAGAGGGCATGCTTGGGGAGTACGCACCGAGTTGGCCCGACAGTGCTGAGATTGACTCCTAGGGCCGGAACCTCTTCATAGGGAGAGGATAAAGGAAAAAGAATAATGGGAACCCCGTCACAAACTCCATCTGCAGCTTCCATAAAATAATAGATGCAACAAATGCTAGCAGTCTCCTAGTAGATGAAGGATAAACTGATCACAAGGTTGACCACCCCGGTCCTCATGACCAGGCCCGTTCATCCTCCCTCTTCCCCTTCACTGGCCGCATTAATGGTCCAAGCAACAGGAACCAGAGTGGAAGAGGAGCAAGCAACTCTAATGAATGTAGGGCCCCCTTTGGTAACTAGTAGAAAGAAAAATAAAACTACCTCTCAACCAAGGGCAGAGCCAGAGCTTGGGATTCCAAGCATCCCAAAAGTACAAATTGTTTCTTTTGACTCCCCAGAGACAGAGAAAGAACCTAAAGATATCCTAGAGAATCCCCCTCCCCATGATGAATTTGATGATGTGTTTAGAACTGATGAATTAGGAAACTTGCAGGGGGACATTATATAGTCAGTGGAAGAAATTGCCGCACATGACGAACTCCCAGAGCAAGAGCCTGAACAAGAGCAAGAAGCCCGGGTAGAAGAAGAAAATGGATATGAGTAGGTGGATACCTCCAAAGTATTGGAGATACAAGTTATAGAGACTAAGGGTAGATAGACTCAGGATGAGAAAATGGCATCAGTTGGGGAAACAGGACCCACGAGAAAAACCATGACCCCAACTACCATGCTCCAAATGCCACTCCCAGAGGTAAAATTTAGGGAAGTGATCACAATGGCCCAAACATTGAATCTCAACTTGATGCCTCTCCCACCTCCAAAAAGTACACCAATAGAGGAGAACATCCCAACAATGGAGGATGATAAAGACCAGCAACAAGAAGAAAGGAACCCCGGGGAAACAAATGATGATCCTAACATTTTCAAGGATATAGACATTGGGGTAAAAGATATAGGTATCACCAGAGTAAGTATCGCCAGTGAACCAAAAGATACAGGGAAGGAACCAAAAGTGGCTCATACTATTGAAGGGGCGCAACAAGATCCCAGGGAGAAATCACAAGAACATATTCTGGCCACAAAACCACCCTACCACCACAATGGTTGGTGGAGTCTCACAAGAGGAAAGCCTTGGTGACCCCTAAGGCCCATCTCTCCTTGGCAAAGATGATGGGGCAGATGCAGGACCCTCCCAAGGCCAAGAAATCCCAGACAGTCCATACTCTTCGGACTAGGTCAAGTGGAGAAACAGTTGCGGTAATTGTGACACCTTCCCTAGGTATAGATGAAGCAATGACTAAGGCCAATGAGTATTCCATTACTAAGGTATCACTGGGGAAGAGAGGGAAATAGGGTGAGCTCAACCTGTTGAAAGAAGAAACCAAGGCGGTGGAGGCCCGTTATGAAAACAAGGCCCAAAAATTTAGGGCAGAAAAGAAAAGAACGCTAATCTCATGGGATTTTTGATGGAGCTTGCATTGCCTCTTATGGCTATTCCCCTGGGTGCCTCTACATTTGACATACCACTCCCTCAGAGTGACGTAGATGCACTAAGGGCAATGAAAAGAAAAGCCCAAGTAGTTGATAAGTGGGTTTCAAAGCAAGTGGGAAATGTCTGGCATTCTTGGCATCCACACTCCCAGATTTGTATGTGGCCAGCAACATTCTACATCGAGATAAAACTACTATCTCCATCTAGGAGAGAGACATCAAAAATTATGAGGCATGGAAGGCCGAGATGGAAGAGATCATCGGCATCAGGGAAGAAATTGTCTCCAAGGCCAGAATTTTAGGAGAAGAGTCTTTTGACTTTGTCCAGACCCAGTACTCCAGACATGACCTCACATTGGAGGTAATCAAGCAACTGGTAGGGGCTATGCGTGAAAAATTATAGGAAGTTTAGTATTCTTTCAATTTATACAAGTCATTCATCTCTAAGGTCTCTAGAGATGATTCTTTTAGCCCTAAAACATGCACTTTGGAGGAGTATGTCTTGGGAAAGTTTGACGAACTGATGGAGTCTCGGTATGGATCCCCAGAGGGAATGGATGGAGAAAAAATGGCAAGGCTCACTCGCATGGTACTCCAGGGTCATGATGCGACCAAGATGGCCATAGAGTTCAAGGAAAATGTTCTAGACTTGGATGAACAATTAGAGGCAGCTAAATACCGACAGGCCAGCCTTAAGAACATAGACAAAGACAGGATCGCCCAGCTCCTGTAGACATTCAATGATACTAAAGAATAATAAAGACCTCCAAATTTTGGAGATGATCAATTAAGAGATGTAATTTTTGTATTCATTTATTCTTTGGGGTGCGAGCTCACAGACCCCAGAGTCCCGGATCAAGTTTTATTCATTTTTGTATTCTTTAAAGTGACCTGTGTCTCAGTTCCTAAGGCTAACCAGTCAGTTTCAAGATAGTCAGTAAAAGGTGTCAGAAAATAGGCAACCACAACAAGGCACGTCAGCTTGATAAGAGGGTTTTGATGGGTGGTCTTCCCAAGGCACTGCTTCAATGTTACACCTGGCACATCGAAGATAGGGCACCGCTTTCCCATTTATAAGGCATGTAGCCTCGATCCCTGGGGGATCAGATTTCTTCTTCTCTCCTACCGGCTCTCTTCTTGAGGCCAATTCTTCCACTCCTCTCTTCTTGTCTTATTCTTCTGACATGTCAAACCTTTTCCGTCTTGAGGTCTTTTGTAGCGTGGCGTAGGTAGTACCGGCCACTGGAAAATACTATTATATTGCAAGGTGTCAAATAAATTAGGTTAAGTTTTAGGTCAAATGATGTGTATAAATATTACGTCTGACGTCATTCCAAGGTTCAGAGAAATTGATGATTTTTCAGTCCATAGCTAGTAGCAATTTGGTTTTCTCAGTTCTTAGTTGCAGAGCTCAATGCTCCATAGTTTCTAATCTCTCAGTAGTTAAAGGCTCCCTTAGAGCCACCATTGTAATATGCACCAATGCTTGCTGGAAGATATGTTAATGAAGAAGGAAGAGCTCTATCAATGAAGTTTTTATCATTTTAATCTCTCGGTTAACGGTATTTTATGCTTTGTGTTAACGGTATTAAATATGAGCTGATGGTTCTGTACATTTCTTCAGTATTTAGTGTAGTGTGTTCAGTATTGTCGATGTTTTGAATGTTTAGTATAACTATAGGTAGATGAAATCTTTCTAACTCTACGGTATCTTTTGAAGTTTATTTGTTAAGTGAATGTGCGCTTGCAGGAAAACCCCACTTACTTGAATCCCCGAAGAAGATGAGTTAAGATAACCAGCTATACCCCTCAAACAAAATAGTCACATTTCCCAACTGAGCCCCAGCTCTATCGAGACCTAACTCTCACGTGCTTGGAGGCCTAGGGAATCTCATTTCCCCAGAAAACCTTTATAGGCAAAGTTGGTCGGTACCCTAGTACCCGGTGACAACTTGCCTCTGTTGGCGAACCCGGTCACAAAGTCCCATCTACAGGGACCCAGGTCAAGGTCAAGGTTATCCTTGACCTAGGTCAAGGTTGAGGTATACCTTGACCCAGGGGGTTAGGACCCCTAGAAAACATGCCAGTTGGGATGGGAGGTGTCCGGAGAGGCCCAATCAGGGTCCTAAATAGACACAAAAGTAAGAGAGGATGCAAAAATGAGGGGACAATGTGATGGTGGTAAAAAATCCCCCTAAGGAGGGCTAAATTTTCTTAACATGGAAGTGCTTCCATTTTAAGATGATACACCTCTAGTTGGGGTGGTGATAGGAACCCTAAGAAGACCAAGAGAAGGTCTAGTAGAGAGAAAGCAAGCTCTAGGATTGGGAGCTCCCCATCAAATTGGTATCAGAGCCATTGAAAGACTTGGGATTTGATTGATTTATGTTAGAGAGGAGTGAATCCATAGGAGAGAACATCATGGTGACTAATGCCGAATTGGAAAGGGACTTGTCAGAGAAAAAAGACAAGAATAAGCTTCTTGAAGAAGCAATGGAAGAAATGAAGATAAAGATGGCAGAGGTTTTAGAGACGACCAACAAGATGAAAGAGAAGATGAGTGAAGATAAAGACAAGGGGAAGAAACCAGTAGAGGAGGAGATAGAACCAGAGCCTGAACCTCCTCTACCTAAGGAACCATTTCTCAAAGCATTCAAAGCATTGAGTGGCAAGGGTCTAGAAGGAATTCCAATGTTCTCTAGTAAGATGGATGCAGAGATGGTTCTAGAATGGATTGAAGGCATGGAGAACCACTTTGAATGTGATGGAATTATAGAAGCATAGAAGGTAAAGATAGCCAAGTCTAGGCTAAGAGGGCAAGCACTCACATGGTGGAAGTTTCTACAAGAAGAAAGGGAGAAAGAGGGAAAGAAGCCCATAGAAAATTTGAAATCTATGGTGGCAAAAGTGAAGGAGAAATACCTTCCAGAAGACTATGAAATTTAGCTGTACAAGAAAAGACAAAACCTTAGGCAAAAGGACCTAGATGTGCCATCATACACAGAAGAATTTTAGAAGCTTTTTCTCAGATCAAGGATACAGGAGACAGAGAGCATCAAGGTTACTCACTACCTTAATGGATTAAGGTGGAATATACATGAAGAACTCAGTCTCTTTACCCTAACCTCCATTCATAGGTTTTTCCAAATGTCTTTGAAAGTAGAAGAGAAACTCAAAAAAAAAACAAGACTCTAACTCCACAGGAAGAGGAAGAGGAAGAGGAAGGGGTAGAGACAATAGAGGTGGCCATAGAGGAGGTTCAAGTGGAAGAGGCAATGACAATAGGAGCCAAGGTGACTTTAGATATACAGAGCAAGGACATGAGTCAAGAAATAGAGGTGGATACAATAGAGGAAGGGGTTCTTATAATAGTGGAAGAGGAAGATTAGGGGGTTTTGGGAGAAGTTCTCACTTTTCTTCCATGAAATGCTACAACTATGGACAATTGGGGCACCCTACATATAGATTCCCTGACAAACCCTCAGCTTCACAAGGAGAGAAAAAGATTGCCTATGTCCAAGAAGAGGACTGTTCTAAACAATCAAAGGTGAGTCTAGATTCAGAGAAGGGAGAGCATCTCATGTTGAGAAGAATCTTGATTATGACACCCACTAAAGATGAATATAAGCAGAGAAGGGCTCTTTTTAGAGTCAAATGAAAGATATTGGGGAAAGTGTGCAAAGTTATCATTGATTAAGGGTGCATAGATAATGTTATATCTGAGGAGGTAGTAGAGAAGTTAAAACTCACCAAGATTCGACATGTGTGTCCCTACAAAGTTACTTCATTAAACAAGGGGAAAAACATCTTGGTAAATGAGAAAGTGTGGGTATAAATCACCATTGGCAATATCAAGATAAGCTACATTGTGATGTGTTTCCAATGGATGCATGCCATCTGTTTCTTGGTAGACCATGGTAGTATGAAAGGGAAGAAGTCCATGATGAGAAAGATAACAAGTACTTCTTCAAGAAGAATGGGGTAATTTTAAAAATTCAGTCTTTGATAGAGGAAGACATAATAGAGAAGACAAAAACTAGTACATTGTTGATGAGTGGAAAGGAGTTCCTAAGGGACATGAAAGAGGAAGGAGTTGGCTATGCAATCATGTTGAAGCCAAAAGAGGAGGAGAATCATAAGCAAGAACCTATGCCAAAATAAGTGAAACAACTGTTGGATTAGTTCAAGGACATAATATGTGAGGGTACACCAACTACAATACCACCAAAGAGGGAGATAAGTCATCAGATTGAATTTGTACTAGGAGCATCTTTGCCAAACAAGGATGCATATAAAATGACATTGGAGCAACACAAGGAGATAGCTAGGAAAGTACAAGAATGTTTGGACCAAGGGCTGATCAGAAAGAGCATAAGCCCATGTTCTATCCCAGTGGTGTTGGCTCCTAAGAAGGGAGGTAATTGGAGGATGTATACTAATTCCAGGGAAATTAATAGGATAACTATTAGATATAGATTTCCTATTCCTAGAATAGAAGATTTAATGGATTGTTTGGGGGGTGCTAAGTACTTCTCTAAAATTGATTTGAAAAGTGGTTACTACCAAATTAGGATGAAAGAAGGTGATGAGTGGAAGTCAACCTTTAAGACTATAGAGGGGTTATATGAATGGTTAGTTATGCCCTTTGGGCTTACCAATGCACCTAGTACCTTTATGAGGGTGATGAATGAAGTCTTGAAATACTACATAGGTGTATTTGTAGTTGTCTATCTAGATGACATCCTCATTTTTAGAAAGAAAAAGGAGGATCATATGAAACACTTGGATTTAGTGTTGAAGAGGCTGCAAGAAGAAAATCTCACCATCAATCTTGAAAAGAGTGAGTTCATGAAAAGATGGATAAGTAGAGGCCACATTGAACTGACCTACTCCTAAGATCGGGACTAAAGTTAGGAGCTTCCATGGGTTATCCCAATTCTATAAAATGTTTATTAGAAGATTCGGTGAAATCTATGCTCCAGTTCTAGAGACCATTAAAGGAGGGTTGAAAACCAGATTTATATGGACCAAGGTAGCTAATGAGGGGTTTGAAAGGTTGAAGAGAGAAGTAGCCACTCAACCTATATTGTTGTTACCAATTTTTGACAAACCTTTCATAGTAGAGTGTGATGCAAGCAACATAGTAGTGGGGGCCGTCTTAAGCCAAGAAGGCAGGCCAGTGGAATTTTTGAGTGAGAGATTGAATGAGGCAAAGTCTAGGTACTCTTCCTATGACTTAGAGCTATATTCTCTTGTACAAGCCCTAAAGAAATAGAGACATTATTTATTTCCTAAAGAGTTTGTTGTCTTTACAAATAACCAAGCATTGAGTTATATCAATACTCAAGACAAACTTAGTTTGAGACACATCAAATGGATGGAGTTTTTGCAGTCATACACCTTCACTATTAAGCATAAGAAGGGGGTAAAAAATAAAGTTGCAGATGCCCTTAGTAGAAGGATTCTTACCATACAAGAGATTCAGTTGCAGAGTATAGGGGTTGAAGGGTTCAAGGACCTTTATGAAGGAGATGCAAACTTCTCAGTGATCTACAAGGTGTGCAAAGAGTTTGAGAACCAGTTTCACAGTGAGTATGCAGACTAAACTATTCAAAAAGGATTGTTGTTCAAGGGAAAACAATTATGTGTTCCAAGGGGATCCATGAGGGAGAACCTCATCCAAGAAAAGAATAATGGGAGTTTAAGTGGACACTTTGGATTGAACAAGACTTTGGATCTAGTGGAGAGATTCTATTGGTGGCCAAAAATGTAGAGAGATATAAGGATATATGTAGTGCAGTGTGGAGTGTGTCAAAAAGAAAAAGGAACTTCATCAAATGCAGGATTATATCAGCCATTGCCTATCCCAAGTAGACCATGGGTTGCATAAGTATGGATTTTATTGTGGGACTACCTAGGACACCTACTAGTTTAGACAGTGTGTTTTTGGTAGTGGATAGATTTAGCAAAATGAGCCATTTTGTCTGATGCAAGACAACACATGATGCTAGCCATATTTGCCCATTTATTCTTTAAAGAGATAGTGAGGATACATGGCTTGCTAACAAGCATAGTTGTAGATAGAGATGTGAATTGTACGGGACATTTCTGGAAGACACTTTGGAGAAGGCTAGGAACCAACTTGTTACATAACTCAGCTTATCATCCTCAAATGGATGGCCAGACAGAGGTGATCAACAAGGTGCCTGGTAATTTGTTGAGATGTTTGACAAAAGAATATGGACAAAGTTGGGAGCAAGTGATACCTCAGGAAGATTTTTCCTACAATGATAGCACAAATTGGACCATAGGTAAGAGTCCATTTGAGATTTTTTATGGGTTACACCCAAGGGGTGTATTTGAGTTGAGAGATCTACAAGGTTATGAAGGAATCAATGGTCATGCTGATGATTTATCTCAGTCAATGAGAGAGGTATAGGAACATGTTAGAAAGACATTAATGGAGGCAAATTAGAAGTTGAAAGCCAAAAGGGATTAGGGAAGAATAGATCTACAATTTGAAGTTGGTGATCTAGTAATGGTGTTTTTGAACAAGGATAGACGACAGAAGGGGATACCTAGTAAGCTATAGATGAAAAGGATTGGGCCTTGCAAGGTATTGGCCAAGTATGGACCAATTCCTATAAGGTGGAACTACCCAAGGAGATGTCAATTTCTCCAATTTTCAATGTGAAATATTTGATAAAGTACAAAGGGCCAGAAATGGATGAAGTACAGTGTAGTACTTGTTGGAGATTTGATTCTGAACATTTGATTGATTATATGTTTGTCATTGATGACAACATATAATACACATCAGTACTTCTATATGTACTTATCCATATGATGACATGAAGAATAGCTTGGATAGATACATGTTGTTGACATGTTTATTATGCTATGTTCATACACGCAGACCCAGATATGAAGTTTCAGTAAAGATATGTAATTCTATTATTGACGGTTATAGTTCTGGAGGAATACCAGTTTAAGGCCAACATATGTAACATGTTTATTGAGTTGCACCTATCTTTAGGATATGTGTGTGTATATTCATTATTAGTTATGAGTTGTTGATATTAATCTAAATGCACCAAACATATTTCAAGAATATTACAAAGTTATGATTAAATTGGTGAAGCTGACTTAGTGAAGTGATGCGTCTGTTCAGCATTGACTTGCGCATTTGTAATTATGCTTGCACACTTAGTAGAGCCGACAAGGATGTTATGAAGAGTTTTCTAATAGGTCCCATGATCTCATAATTGGAGTATGTATTTATACAATGTCATTTGTGATAAGAAGAGTTGCGAAAGCCAGAGATTGACAAGCAGAGTAGAGTGTTGATGCAGCAGAGCTATATTTATCATATGTTGATAATATAGATGTTTATGTTGAAGCATTCAGAATATAGAGTAGATTTTTATATTTCTTTACAAGAGGTTGAAGTATCGGTGCATAAAAGGAACTGATCAGACAAGCAGTGTCACAAACAACAGTTCATATTGTTGATACAGTGTGTATCAAATAACCAGAAGGTTGTAGCCTTCACCACTTGGATAGTGAGTTGATCACCCCTAACAGGGTTATTGTAAAAGACTCCTAACAGGATCTGACCCTTAACCAGGTCAACTATACTATTGCATTGTATTGAACAACTCCTAACAGGGTTGAAGAATCTTTTAACAGGGATTACTATAAATAGTATAGTTCTTTGTGGGTACTAATTCCCACCGGGGTTTTTACCATTTGGTTTCCCCGTAACCAAATTTATGTGTTGTGTAATGTGTTATCTAAATGTGCATTTAATTTATATCAGTCTAGATTAATAAGTACAAAAGTTATAAAGTTGCTAATAACTGATTCACCCCCCCCTCTCAGTTATCCTTGAAGTATTCTAACAATTGGTATCAGAGCCAAGTGCCTTGGAGATAAATCCTAACAGCTTAAGGTAGATCAGATGGCATACTTTAGAAAAGAGAGTCCTAAATTCGATGGAGAGAGCTATCTAGATTGGAAGAACAAAATGATAACACATCTACAATGTGTTGGCTTTGAGATTGCTACACAAGAAGTTGATATTCCATCTCTGAAAGACCTTGCAAAGAATGATGCTACTAATAGACAAAAGGAAACATTTACCAATAATGCTATTACCAAAGAAGCCCTAATCAACGCCTTATCTGACAATGAATTTTCAACAATCAAGAAGATTGACAAAGCATATACCATATGGAAATACTTAGAAGACATGTTTGAAGGAGATGTTCAAGCAAAGAATGCATGTAGGAAGACATGGAAGAAGAAATACAACAGTCTTGAGATGTTTCCTGAAGAGAACATTAGAGCTTACAATCAAAGGGTAAATGAAGCAGTATTCAAAATCAAGAAAAATGATGGAGAAATTTTAGAAGAAGACATAATGGACAAGTTGTTAACTACTCTAACATCAGACTATGAAAATAAGATCAGCATTCTAGAGGAAACTATGTAATTCTTACAAAACTTCAAAAGAGAGACACTGATAAGCAAAATCTCTGCATGTGAAATATCAAGATTGAAGACTGAACCTAAGAATGAAACGACCTTCAAAGCTTCAATCCATGGTAAGAAATCCTCACACATCTCTAGTCAAAATGAAAATGAAGAAACTAATGAAGAGGTAGAAGAAATAATTGCCATGATTGCTAAGAGAGAAAAGAAAGGAAAAGAAAAGTATGAAGGACAACTTCCATTCAAGTGTTTTTCATGTAATAAGATTGGTCACTTTGCATCTAAGTGTCTCACAAGAGTCAAGAAGTTCAGATCTGACTACAAACCTAAATATAGGAAGGAATGTTACCATGCTGAAGAAGGTGTAACTGATGAAGATTCAGGAGAAGATGAAATTGGTTTCATTTCCCTTGAAGATATGGAAAGGTTGCTTGAAGATATGGACATTACAAATAAAGAAGAAGATCATGAATTAGCCTTAATTTCCAAAGCAGATGTTAGAACTGATTAGATCATTGACAGTGGATGCTTGCATCACATGATAGGTGACAAAGATAGATTTGTTCATCTAGACAAATACAAAGGTGGTATGGTTAGATTTGGAGATAACACTCTTAAACCTATCATAGACAGAGGATCCATCACCTTGGATGGAAAGAACAAGACATATGATGTTCTATATGTTGATGGTTTGCACCATAATCTCCTGAGTGTTGGACAGCTACTTGACAAAGGCTATCATTTGGAGTTCAAAGACAACAAGTGCATCATTAGCAACAAGGATGGAGACATGATTGCATTAGGCTCTAAAACAAAAGGTAATGTTTTTCAGCTTAATTTTGATGTAAGTTGTTTTGTTGCAAAAGTGGATGACAGTTGGTTATGGCACAAGAGACTTTGTCATATCAACTTTGATAATATAGTAAAGATCAGTAATGTCAAGGCAATTAGAGACCTACCAAGCATTGCAAGACCAGTTGACACAATTTGCAGGGAATGTGTTATGGGTAAACATGTAAGGAGTTCCTTCAGAAGCAAGCAGACCTCAGCTAAAAACAAGTTGGACTTAGTGTATACAGATTTATGCGGTCCTACTCAAACAAGATCATACTATGGTGAAAGGTACTTTATTTTGTTTGTTGATGATTTTTCTAGGATGATGTGGGTTGCTTTCTTAAAAGAGAAGTTAGAAGCCTTAAATAAGTTCAAAATATTCAAAGCTAAGGTTGAGAATGAATCTGGACTAAAACTGAAATTTTTAAGATCAAATAGAGGAGGAGAATTCACCTCTAACCAGTTTTATGACTACTATGAAGAACATGGAATAAAAAGGTAGTTGAGGGCTCCTAGAACACCTCAAAAAAATGGAATTGTAGAAAGGAGAAACATGATTATACTTGATACAACACGCACCATGATGATTGAAGGAAAAGTGGCACACACCTATTGGAGAGATGCAGTTGACACAACAGTGTATACTATCAACATAACATAATTGAGACCAGGCATGGACAAGACACCCTATGAACTTTGGTTTGGTAATGTACCTACAGTAAAATATTTCAGAATATTTGGCAGCAAGTGCTACATCAAGAGAGATGACAGTATTGGCAAGTTTGA
>MU225388.1:1153997-1178804 GCA_018584345.1 Thuja plicata
GTATACTGATGCAGATTGGGCAGGTTGTATTGATGACAGGAAGAGCACTTCAGGAGGAGCAGTATTTCTTGGAGAAAAGTTGGTATCTTGGACAAGCAAGAAGCAAAATTGTATTTCTCAGTCAACAACAGAGGCAGAATATGTTGTAGCAGCATTGAATTGTACAATAATTGTTTGGATCAAGTAGATGGTTAAAGACTTTGGTATTCAGGTTGACCATCCTATTTTTATTCATTGTGATAACACAAATACTATTAACATGTCTAAGAACCCTATGATGCACACAAAGATAAAACACATAGAGATCAAATACCATTATCTGAGAGAAAAAGTTACAGAAAAGGAAGTAACATTAGACTATGTAAGCACAAAAGATCAGTTGGCAGACATTTTCATGAAGCCTTTAGCAAAGGATACTTTTGAGTATCTAAGGGAGAATTTGGGAGTAATTCCCTCTCCTAAGTCTAATTAAAGAAAGTAGGAAGTACATCAGTCCTATGTGACTGATGAATGGTTGACTACTCTACTTCTAGAGTAGTACCTGAGCTTAATGGTTTATGACGCCCTTTTCCATTGATGTTAATGGGGGAGTATATACTAGTAAAAATAAGACAAACAAGGAACACATACAAGGAGCTTATACTATGGGGGAGTAAGGGAACATAGTGGGGAAGTATGACAATGGGGGAGTTTACAGATAAAACATAGTCCATGAAACTACAGCAGTGTAGATGAATCTTTGTTGAGGATATTGAGAAGATTGTAAAAGAAAGAAGACACCATGAATAGAATTTTTTTTTATCATATGTTTCCGTCAATGCCAAAGGGGGAGATTGTTGGAGATTTGATTCTAAACAGTTGATTGATTGTATGTTTGTCATTGATGACAACATATAATACACAATAGTAATTATGTATGTACTTATCCATATGATGACATGAAGACTAGCATGGATAGATACATGTTGTTGACATTTTTATTATGCTATGTTGATACACGTAGACCCAGATATGAAGTTTCAGTAAAGATATGTAATTCTATTATTGACGGTTACAGTTCTGGAGGAATAACGGTTTAAGGCCGATGTATGTAACATGTTTATTGAGTTGCACCTATCTTTAGGATATGAGTGTGTATATTCATTATTAGTTATGATTTTTTTATATAAATCTAAATGTGCCAAACATATTTCAAGAATATTACAAAGTTATGATTAAATTGGTGAAGCCGACTTAGTGAAGCGACACGTCTGTTCAGCATTGACTTGTGCGGTTGTAATTATGCTTGCGTGCTTAATAGAGCTGACAAGGATGTTATGAAGAGTTGTCTAACAAGTGCCATGATCTCATAATTGGAGTATGTATTTATACAAGGTCATTTGTGATAAGAAGAGTTGCAAAAGCCAGAGATTGACAAGCAGAGAAGAGTGTTGATGCAGCAGAGCTATATTTATCATATGTTGATAATATAGATGTTTATGTTGAAGCATTCAGAATATATATTAGATTGTTATATTTCTTTACAAGAGGTTGAAGGATCGACACATAAAAGGAACTAATCAGACAAGCAGTGTCACAAACAACAGTTCATCTTGTTGATACAGTGTGTATCAAATAACCAGAAGGTTGAAGCCTTCACCACTTGGATAGTGAGTCCTTGGATAGTGAGTCCATTACCCCTAAAAAGGTTATTTTAAAAGACTCCTAACAGGGTCTGACCCTTAACCAGGTCAACAATACTACTGCATTGTATTGAACAACTCCTAACAGGGTTGAAGAATCTTTTAACAGGGATTACTATAAACAATATAGTTCTTTGTGGGTACTAATTCCCACTGGGGTTTTTACCATTTGGTTTCCCCATAAAAAAATTGATGTGTTGTGTAATGTATTATCTGAATGTGCATTTAATTTATATCAGTCTGGATTAATAAGTACAAAAGTTATAAAGTTGCTGATAACTGATTCGCCCCCTGTCTTAGTTATCCCTGAAGTATTCTAATAGTACTGTGGTGAACAAGGATGTGGGGGAGTTCAAGAATCTAGATCAGATCAAACCAAAAGCTGAAAGGATACTAGATTCAAGAGTGAAAAAAAACACCAAGCATAAGATCTATATGGAACATCTAGTGAAGTGTGTTGGAGATTTGCCCTTGTGCAAATAGTTGACTATATATTTGTCATTGATGACAACATATAGTATACAACAATGTACTGTATTCAATTTTTAGCATGGATATGTTGGAGCCTTGTGTAGTTATTTTTATGTTGTAGACATATTTATTATGTCATGTTCATACACATAGATTCTACAGTGTAGTTAAAGTTGAGTTATGTTGATCTGTTTACCAGCCATAGTTTCAGAGGATTGTTATTAAGAGCCGATAGTAATTTTATTATTTCTTTAGGGTCACCTATTTTTGGGATATGCGTGTTTGGATTCATGTTTAGTTATGAGTTAAGAATGTTTAACCAAAGGCACTTAACGTATTTCATCTAAAGTGTGATGTTTGATTTATTTTGGTGGAGCCGACTATGTGCAGTGATTCATCTATTCATTTTGAGTTGCGCGGTTCTAATTATGTTGCGTGCTTAGTTTAGCCGACAAGGAAGTTGTTGAAAAGTTCCTACAACTGACACATTCATATATTTGAAGAAGATACTTATAGTAGTTCATTTATGATTTCCAAGATGGTGTGGAAAAAGGAAAAGGAAGCAAGAAAGTCGTGACAGTAAACAAGGAATAATTTATGATGTATTAGAATAGTAAAGCTACATCATTCATTAGAAAAGGATCTATGTGAAGAATCAGAAAAGATTATACAAGTCACTGGAACTGATCAAGACAATAGGTCTACTTAAACAATTCAAATATCAGATATGGTGTATATCTATTTTGTAGAAGGTTGCAGCCTTCATCATTTGAGCAGTGTGCTCTTGGACAGTGTGTCTTGACCCCTAACAAGGTTATTTGTAAAAGACTCCTAATAGGGTCCGACCCTTTACCAAGTCACTATACTTATTTCATTGTAAAGATAAACTCTAACAAGGTTGTAATATCTTCTAACAGAGATCATTATACTCTAGTGTAGTTCTTTGTGGGTGCTAATTCCCACCAGGGTTTTTACCTATTTTGGTTTCCCCGTAACCAAAATTGTGGCATTTTATTCTATTTTATCTTGTTGCATTTATGCTTAATGTTATTATGTACTTAATTGGTTAAAAGATTTGAAACTGGTAGATAACTGATTCATGCCCCCTCTCAGTTATCTCTTGGGACTTATCTCTTGGGACTAATCCTAACAATTGGAATTAGAGCTAAGTGCCTTGGAGAGGAAGCCTAACAACTTAAGGTAGATCAAATGGCGTACTTTAGGAAAGAGAGTCCTAAGTTTGATGGAGAGAATTATCTTGATTGGAAGAAAAAATGATAACACATCTATAGTGCATTGGTTTTGAGATCTACGAGGTTTCTACTCATGCAATTGATGTTCCTACTTTGAAAGATCTTGCAGAAGAAGATTATACTATTAAACAAAAGGAAGTATTCACCCAAAATGCAATTGCCAAAGAAGCCCTAATTAGTTCCTTATCTAACAGTGAATTTTTTGAGATTAAGAAGGAAGATAAAGCCTATTCAATATGGAAGTACCTAGAAGACATGTTTGAAGGAGACATCCAAGCCAAGAATGCGTGTAGAAAGACATGGATGAAAAGCTACAACAATTTAGAGATGCTACCTGAAGAAAACATCAGAGCTTACAATGAGAGGATTAATGAAGCAGTTTTAGGAATCAGAAACAATGGTGGATAAATTTCAAAAGAAGACAATGGAAAAACTAATGACTACATTAACAACATATTATGAGATAAAGATAAACATCTTGGAAGAAAATATGCAATTTTCAAAAGACTTCAAAAGAGAAACCTTGATCAGAATTTTTTTAGCATTTGAGATATCAAGATTGAAGACATAACCTAAAATTGAAACAACCTTCAAAGCCTCAGTCCATGGTAAGAAATCCTTGAGAACCTCTAGTAATATTGAGAGTGAAGAAGTGGATAAAGGACTAGAAGAAATCATTTCTATGATCTCTAAGAAAGAAAGGAAAGGAAAAGGAAATATGAAGGACAATTACCATTCAAATGTTTTTCATGTAAAAAAGTTGGCCATTTTGCATCCAAGTGTCCTACAAGAGTCAAGAAGTTCAGAATAGATTACAAGCCTAAATATACAAAGGAATGCTACCATGCTGAAGATGGTGTGACTGATGATGATTCAAGAGAGGATGAAATTGGATTCATTGCAATTAAAGATATTGAAAAATGTTTGATGAAATGGAAATTGAAGATGAAAAGGAAGCACAATAATTGGCTTTAGTTTCCCAAGCAGACATCAGAACAGATTGGATCATTGATAATGGGTGTTCACATCACATGATAGGAGACAAAGATAGATTTTTACATCTAGATAACTACAAAGGTGGCATGGTTAGATTTGGAGATAACACTCCTAAACCCATCATAGGTAGAGGATCTATTACTTTAGATGGAAAGAACAAGACAGACGATGTTCTGTATGTTGATGGCTTACATCATAATTTAATAAGTGTTGGATAGTTGCTCGATAAAGGATATTAGTTGGAATTCAAAAAAAATAGGTGCATTATTAACAACAAAGAAGGATACATGATAGCATCAGGTTCAAAGACCAAAGGTAATGTTGTTTAGCTCAACTCCAAAGTAAGTTGTTTTGTTGCAAAAGTGGATGATAGTTGGTTATGGCACAAAAGACTTTGTCATATCAATTTTGACAACATAGTAAAGATAAGAAATGTAAAGGTAGTGAGAGACCTTCCTAGTATTGCAAGACTAGTTGATACTATGTGCAGGGAATGTGTGATGGGAAAGCATGTGAGGAACTCATTCAAAAGAAAACAAAACTCTGCAGAAAAAAAAATAGATTTAGTGCATACAGACTTATGTGGACCTACTCAAACAAGATCATACTATGGTGAAAGGTATTTCATTTTGTTTGTTGATTATTTCTCCAGAATGATGTGGGTTGCATTCTTGAAAGATAAATCTGAAGCTTTTGAGAAGTTCAAAATATTCAAAGCTAAAGTTGAAAATGAGTTTGGATTAAAAATAAAATGTTTGAGATCTGATAGAGGAGAATTCACCTCTGACAAGTTTCTTGAGTACTACAAAGAACATGGGATCAAAAGAAAACTAAGTGCACCTAGAACCCCTCAACAAAATGGAATTTCAGAAAGGAGAAACAAGATCATACGTGACATAGCGCGCACTATCATGATTGAAGGAAAAGTTGTGCACACCTATTGGAGAGAAGAATTCAATACAATAGTCTATACTATCAATATAATTCAACTAAGGCTAGGTACAGACAAACCACCTTATGAAATTTGGTTTGGTAGTGTGCCTACAGTAAAATACTTCAGGATCTTTGGAATCAAGTGCTACATCAAGAGAGATGATGGTATTGGTAAGTTTGATGCTAGAAGCGATGAAGATATTTTTCTTGGTTACTCTACTAAGAGCAAAGCTTACAGATGTTTTAATTTGAGGTTGAAGAAAATCATTGAAAGTGCACATGTGAAGATTGATGATAAGTTCATGATTCAAGAGAGATACTATGAATATGCACCTTTGATTGAAGATGAACCTAGACCTATCAATAAAGAAACAGTTATTGAAGAAATGTTTGACTATATTGATGTATCATGCAATAACCTTGAACTAAGTGAAGAGGAATCACAAATTATAGATGAGGGTCTCACACCTAAAATTACAAAATATACATCTAGATACCATTCAAAAGAAGATATCATTGGAGATCAGAGCAGTAAAGTTTTGACAAGATCTAGAGAAAAAGCTTCAACCGTCGATGAAGAGGTATGTTTAATTTCACAAATTGAACCCTTAAGTGTTGAAGATGCTTGTAATGATTTAGATTAGAGAAATGCAATGCAAGAAGAATTAGATAAAATAATTAAGAATGACACATGGGAATTGGTTCCTAGACCTTATGACAAAAATGTGATTGGAACTAAGTGGATATTCAGAAACAAAATGAATGAAGATGGTACAGTAATAAGAATCAAAGAAAGACTGGTATGTAAAGGATATGCACAGAGAGAAGGAATTGACTAATCTGATACATTTTCTCCTGTGAGTAGACTGGAAGCTATTAAATTGTTTTTAGCTTATGAAACATTCAAGAACTTTAAAGTATATCAGATGGATATCAAGTCAGCATTTCTAAACGGTGACTGGAAGGAATAATTTTACATAGAGTAGCCTGAAGGATTTAATTTATCAACCAGACCAGACATGGTATGCAGACTAAAGAAATCCATCTATGGACTTAAACAGACCCCAAGAGCATTGTATGAGAGACTTGATGGCTACTTGACAAAGAGATTGGATTCAAGAAGGGAGCGACAGATTGTAACTTATTCATAAGAGAGACACCTAAAGGATTATTACTTGTTGCTATTTTTGTTGATGACATTATTTTTGAAGGTAATGACAAGCTTAGTGAAGAATTTTCCAAAGAGATGCAGAGTGAATTTGAAATGAGCATGATTGGACCTATAAAATACTTTTTGGGATTAAATGTAAAGCAGATAGATAGAGGTATATTCATAAACCAGTCTAAATATGTGAAGGAGATATTGAAGACATTCAAGATGGAAGATTGCAAACCAGTAAGCACTCCTATGATAATAGGAAGCAAGCTTTCTAAAAATGATGACTCCACAACAGTTGACAAAACACTATACGAGTCTATGATTGGAAAACTCATATATCTCACTCAATCTAGACCAAATATTTCTAATGTAGTTGGCATTGTTGGCAGATTTGCAGCTGAACCAAAACAAAATCACTTAATGGAAATAAAAAGAATATTCAGATATTTAAAAGGGACTATAAACTATGGTTTATGGTATCCTAATTCAGAAAATCTAGAACTTCATGTGTACACAGATGTAGATTAGGCAGGTTGTGTTGATGACAGAAAGAGTACCTTAGGAGGAGCATTATTTCTTGGAGACAAGTTGGTTACTTGGACAAGCAAGAAGCATAATTGTATTTCTCAGTCAATAGCAGAAGCTGAGTATGTAGCAACAACATTAAATTGTTCCACAATGGTTTGGATAAAGTAGATGATTAAAGACTTTGGAATTCAGATTAATTATCCTATTGTCATTCATTGTGACAACACTAGCACTACTAACATGCCAAATAACCCTATGATGCACTCAAAGACAAAACACATAGAAATAAAATATCATTTTCTAAGAGAAAAATTTGTAGAGAGAGAAGTGAAGTTGGATTATGTGAGCACTAGAGATCAGTTGGCAGACATATTTACGAAACCTTTATTAAAAGATACTTTTGAGTATCTCAAGAAGAAGTTGGGAGTAATTCCCTTTCCTGAGTCTGATTAGAGTTTATAGTAAGTGCATCAGTCCTTGGTGACTGATGATTGGTTGACTACTCTACTTCTAGAGTAGTACCTGTGCTTATTTGTATTTGGCATCCTTTACCATTGATGTCAAAGGGGGAGTATATAGTAAGGGGGAGAATATACTCTGGGGGAGTATACAGTCATGAAAATAAAAACACAGTAAAAAGAGATGCAACATTTAAGAAGAACTTTTGATGAGGATATTGAGAAGATTGTAAAAAGAAAGAAGACACTTTTAGATTGATGGTGTTTTTCCTATCATATTTTTCCATCAATGTCAAAGGGGGAGATTGTTGGAGATTTACCCTTGTGAAAATATTTGATTGTATGTTTGTCATTGATGACAACATATAGTATACAACAATGTACTGTATTTACTTTTCAGCATGGATATGTTGGAGCCTTGTATGGTTATTTTTATGTTGTAGACATATTTATTATGTCATGTTCATACACGCAGATTCTACAGTGCATTTAAAGTTGAGTTATGTTGATCTGTTTACCAACCATAGTTTCAGAGGATTATTATTAAGAGCCAACAGTAATTTTATTGTTTCTTCAGTTGCGCCTATCTTTTGGATATGTGTGTTTGGATTCATGTTTAGTTATGAGTTAAGAATGTTTAACCAAATGTGCTTAATGTGTTTCATCTGAAGTGTGATGTTTTAGTTATTTTGGTGGAGCTAACTATGTGAAGTGATGTGTCTATTCATTTAGAGTTGCGCAGTTCTAATTATGTTGCATGCTTAGTTTAGCCGATAAGGAAGTTGTTGAAAATTTTCCTACAGCCGACACAATCATATCTTTGAAGAAGATACATATAGTAGTTCATTTGTGATTGCATAGATGGTGTGGAAAAAGGAAAAGGAAGAAAGAAAGTTGTGAGAGTAAATAGAGCAGAATGTCTGATGTATTAGAACAATAAAGCTACATCATTCATTAGAAAAGGATCTATGTGAAGAAGCATAAAAGATTATATAAGTCACTGGAACTGATCAAGACATCAGGTCTACTTAAACAGTTCAAACATCAGATACAGTGTATATCTATTTTGCAGAAGGTTGCAAACTTCATCATTTGAGCAATGTGCTCTTGGATAGTGTGTCTTGACCCATAACAGGGTTATTTGTAAAAGACTCCTAACAGGGTCTAACCCTTGACCAAGTCACTGTACTTATTGCATTGTAAAGATCAACTCTAACAAGGTTGTAAGATCTTCTAATAGAGATCATTATACTCTAGTGTAGTTCTTTGTGGGTGCTAATTCCCACCGAGGTTTTTACCTTTATTGGTTTCCCCGTCACCAAAATTGTGGTGTTTTATTCTGTGTTATCTTGTTGCATTTATGCTTAATGTTATTCTGTACTTAATTGGTTAAAAGAGTTGAAACTGGTAGATAACTAATTCACCCCCCCTCTCAGTTATCTCTTGGGACTAATATTAAAAAAGTGGAGTCATAAAATAGAGTCAGAAGATACTTGGATAGCTGAGAGTGACTTTAATAAACATGGAATCAGTGAGGATTTCCTGACACCAAAGGTACCCTAACTTGTTTGTTGCAGGGGAGAATGGTGTAGGAGCACCCTAAGGTCTTGGGTAGATCTTTTGTCATTTTTGGCTTATAGGTGGGTTTGGCCTGTTGGAAAGATTGTTTGGAAAGCTACAATGGAAACAATTATTATTTTTTCATTGATGTCAAACCTTAACTGGTGAGACTATTGCTATCTATTTGAGTACCATATCTGTTGATGTGAAGAAAAGGATAACAAGAAGACCGAGGGAAATGATTGAGTTATGGATAAAAACAAGGGTACTTGATCATTTGGCACATTGGCAAAGTGATATGTTGTTTATCTTTCACTGATAGTTCAATGAGAAGTTGATGCTGGGCAAAGCGAAGTTGATTCTGAGCAATGCAAAGTTGATGTTGAGCGAAGCCAGTGATGGATGAGTGCCAGTGAAATGCTGAGGAATATAGAGGTGACCAAGTAGAAGAACATAGTGTTAACCAAGAAATAATATTTTGGTTAGTGATGAGATTTGAGATCTTTGGCCGACTTAGTTGATTTTATTGGGATATGTAAAGTTAATTAAAGATTGAGTCACATTATTTAATGCATGGGTAACCGCAATTAATGTATGGATTAAATATTTAATTAAAGACTACTTTAGAGAAGTAAATGGTAATGTAATGATGGAAAGATCCATTGGATCTAACCTAACCTAAGATCTACGATCTTGATTAAGCGGAAAAATATTTATCAAACCAAAATGGAGAGGTATATGATAACCTCAAGGGGTTATTCATGTATATAGCTATGAATGTAGTGTATGCAAAGCATATTGCATGGTTAATTGACTGAATGACAAGATCTAAGCAAAGAAGGCTGAGAAGAGAAGCAAAGAGAGATTGCTTGATGAATTTCCAAGCATATATGGAGTTTGAGATGATAATGGAGGCCACTCAGTAAATTAGCATAAGAGCTGAATTGGATCTGGATTGCAAAGTAAGTTGTATGTATCAGATCAAACCCGCTGATTACTTTCTAACCATTGTATCAGTTCAAATCCTTTAACAAGGTTGACCTAAAAGTCATTGTATAAATCCTTTGAGCAAGGTGACATTCAGATTGGAATGTTCTAAGTCCTCTAACAAGGCCACTCTTGACAGGGTGATTAAATCTTTTAACCAGGTCACATTTGACAGTGTGTTTTGTAATCTTTAACAGGGTTGGATCCTAATAGAGCTCACTTCAGAAGAGTGAAGACTTTGGTAGCATGTTACTAGTGGTTTTTCCCATATTGGGTTTCCACGTTAAATCATGGTGTCAAATTGTGTGAATGTTTATGTTGTGTTTTACTGTTAAGTTTCTGCAAGCTTATTTCATTAATATAGTAAACTGCACACTTTTATATTATTGTTGCCAAGCATATCTAAATTGTTCAAATTGGTATAAAGTTGTAAATGGGCACATCTGGACCTAAGGATAAGTGATTCACCCCCCCTCTTATTTATTATGAATTCATTCTAACAATTGGTATCAGAACTTAGTTCTCTTGAAAAAGTTTGAAGGTACTTGGAGCAAAAGATCAAGATGTATAAAAGGGAGGTACCGAAGTTGAACAAGGATAACTTTCCTGAATGGAAAATTTTGATGAAATTTCACTTGGATGGTATTGGTGATTCTGCTAAACATCATGTTGAACAAGAATATGTAGCCCCTATAGAAGTTCTGAATGCTTCACATTTAAGAGAAAAGCAAGAACATAATCAAGCAATGTTGGAGATTGCATCATCCCTGAACTATCATGAATTTGAAGACATAAAGGACTATACAAGTGTAAAGAAAATGTGGGATGCCATTTAAACCATCTATGGAGGTGACACAAATGTGCTAAGAGCCAAATATGAAAGCTTGAGAGGTAAGTTTGATGAAATGAAAATGCAAGAAGGAGAAAATATAGTTTCATATTATGGTAGGATAAAAGAAGTTGTAAATTCTATTAGAGGAGCTAAAGGAAATATTGATGATAACACTATCATGAACAAGGTACTAAGAACAATTATTCCTATTTATGCTATTAGAGTATCTGCAATTCAAGAATTGAGATGTACTCCTAACAACTATTTTACTTTGGAAAGTTTGGTAGGTAGACTTACTGCATTTGAGATGTCAAATTTTGATAACTATACTCCACAAGCCATTGAATCTACATTCAAGTCCCAGATGGTCCTCAAAAAATCAAACAAAGGAAAGAAATGTATGGATAGTGACATCAACACTTCTGATGATGATATAGAAGAACTTGAGGCACTTATGGCAATAAGCCTATCAAGAGGAAAAGGAAAATTCAAAGGTAAACTTCCTATTATTTGTTTTTCATGTAACAAAGTTGGTCATATTTCTACAAGATGTCCTGATAAGAATGACAAAGATGAGAGAAGAGACAACAAGTATAAAGATAGAAAGGATGACCGAGACTTCAAGAAGTACAAGGATTACAAAGATAAAGGTAAGAAATCTTGTTATATAGCTAAAGAAGCTTCTGACAATGAATCTGATAAATCTGATGAAAATGATGTAGAAGTTGTGTATGTTGCAATGAAAGATGATTCTGATGATGATGAGAAAACTACACTAATTTCTTATATGAGTAAAGGTGATTGTTGGATTGTTGATAGTGGTTGTTCACATCACATGACCGATGATAAAGATAAATTTGAAACCTTAGATCAGTGTAAAGGTGGTTATGTTAAATTTGGAAATGATACACCATGTCATGTCAAAGGGAAAGGATCAATTCAATTGACTGAAAAAATCAAATGTGATTATGTCTATTGGGTTGGTGATCTTAAGTATAACTTATTGAGTGTTTCACAGCTAAATACTTCTGGTTATAGAGTTGAATTCCATCACAGGAAAGCAAAGATCTATGATTCCATTGGAGAATTAGTTGGAAGTGGTGAGTAGACAAAAGGCAACTTGTTTTATCTGGATTTAACTGTTGAGACATGCATGTTTGCACAATATAGTGATGTTTCGTTATGGCATAAAAGGTTGTGTCATGTAATCTTTGATAACTTGGTAAGCATAAGAAAATTGAAAAAGTTTAGAGGGCTGCCTAAGTTAAAGAAACCTGAAAATGCAATGTGCAAGCAATGTCAATTGGGAAAGATGACAATCTAGTTTTAAGAGAAAAACTCATACTTCTGAAGATATTTTAGAATTGGTTCATACTGACCTTTATGGACCTATTGGTGAGAAAAGTTATTGGGGAAACAAATATTTTATCTTATTTGTTGATGTTTACTCTAGAATGATGAATGTTATGTTTCTTAAAGAAAAATCTGATGCATTCTAGTTGTTTAAGTGGTACTTGGCAAAAGTTGAAAATGAGACAGGTAAGAGTCTGAAATTTCTGAGATCTGATAGAGGAGGCGAGTTTATTTCTAATGAGTTTAACAAGTTTTGCAATGACAGAGAGATAAAAAGACAGATGTCTGCACCTAGGACACCACCACAGAATGGTATAACTGAAAGAAGAAACAAATCTATCATGGATTGTGCCAAAAAACTAATGATGGAGAAAAATGTTGCACATAAATATTGGAGAGAAGCTGTAAGTATAACATTTTATACCCTGAACAGAGTACAATTCAAGAAACGTACAAATACTACACCTTATGAGCTATGGTATGAATATGCACCTAGTGTAAGCTATTTTAAAGTTTTTGGATGTAGATGTTTCATACTGAAGGATAACAGAAATGGGAAACTTGATGCTAAAGGTGAGGAAGGTATATTTCTTAGATATTCAACTAAAAGTAAAGCATAAAAGTGTTTGAATTCTAACACTAACAAAATCGTGGAAAGTGAAAATGTTAGAATTGATGAATATGCATAAAGAAATGAAGCTGAAAGCATGATTGAGCTAGAGAGTTACAAATCATTCACCTATCTTGAAGAAGAAGATTCTAATGAAATTGAGAATGAAGTTTCCAAGCAATAGTCTGAACCTGCCGAGTCACATAATGAAATTGTCGGGCAATAGGAGGTGACTGCTGAGCAATCTAATGGAGATGTCGAGTCACAGTTTCATCCTGGATTAAACATGAATGATCAATTTGAAGCACAAAAAGAACCTACTTTTGAAAAATATGTAAGAAGGCACCATAAACCTGATCAAATCATAGGAGAAAAGGATTCTGCAGTCATGCCAAGAAGCAAATTGAGAGAAGATACCTGCTTATTATGTGATTTTGAGCCTAAAATAGTAAAAGATGCTTTAGATAATGAAGACTGGATTCAAGCCATGAACGAAGAAATTGAAAAGATTGAAAAGAACAATACTTGGACACTTGTACCTAGGCCAAATGATAAAAATGTAATTGGCACTAAGTGGGTATTCAGAAACAAGATGAATGAAGATGGAAAGGTAACAAGAAACAAAGCTAGACTGGTATGCAAGGGTTATGCACAAGAGTAAGGAATTGATTATGGAGAAACATTCACCCCAGTTGCAAGATTGGAAGGTGTCAGAACCTTACTTGCATATACAACCTACAGAGGATTTAAATTCTATCAAATGGATGTGAAGTCAACATTTCTAAATGGAATATTAGAAGAAGAAGTATACATTGAACAAGCGGACGGATTTGTAGACCCAAGAAAAAGGAATATGGTTTGCAAATTACACAAAGCACTATATGGACTAAAGCGAGCACCAAGAGCATGGTACAAGAAATTGCACAACTATCTGATGAAGATTGGATTTGCAAGAACAAATGACAACATCAATCTATATTCGAAGACAAAGTAAAGTAAAGGTAATTTATTAGCTAAAACATTTTTTGATGACATTATCTTTTGTGGACAAGATATGTTATGCCAAACATTTGCAAAGGAGATGCAAACTGAATTTGAGATGTCTATATTTGGTGAGATAAATTTTTTTGTTGGCTTACAAATATATCAGATGAAGAATGGTATCTATATTACTCAATCAAAATATTTCAAAGAGATACTAAAAAATTTTTGAATGGAAGATTCAAAACTAATGAGTACACCCATGACTACTAGACAGAAGTTAACCAAAAATGATGAGACAAAAGAAGTAAATCAAACACTGTACAGATCAATGATTGGAAAAATGCAATATGTTGTACATAATAGACTTGATATTGCATTAACTATTGGAATTGTTGCTAGATTTTTTGCCAATCCCAAGGAAAATCATATAATGGAAGTAAAAAGGATTCTGAGATATTTGAAAGGAACAGATGAATATGGTCTGTATTATAGAAGGAATGAGAAATTTTAACTTAGAGTTTATACTGATTCTGATTGGAATGGAAATGTAGATGACACAAAAAGCACCACAGGAGGAGCATTTCTTTTGGGAAAAAGATAAGTCTCTCAGACAAGAAAGAAACAGAACTGCACCTCACAATCTACAGTTGAAGCTGAGTATGTGGCAGCAACAATTAATTTCTCTAATATTGTGTGGTTAAAGATACTACTGAAAGGTATGAAAGAAGAGATCACAGAACCAGTTGTCATATATTGTGATAATATGAGTGCCATTAATATTTCTAAGAACCCTGTAATGCACTCTAAGACAAAGCATATAGCTATCAAGTATCATTACTTGAGGGAGCTAGTTCAAAAGAAAGAAGTTAGACTGGAGTATGTGAACACTAAGGAACAGTTAGCTGACATATTTACAAAGGCACTACCCAAGGATGCTCATGAGTATCTGTGAGGTAAATTAGGGGTGATTCCCCTAACTAAGGCTAATTAGTTTAGAATGGTATGGCTGCATCAAATATTATATTCAGAATATTTTTCACATTGATGCACAGACAATCACACTTTAGGATGCTGCCTAAAGTTGTGAAAGACAAACAAGGATAGAAAAAGTGGATCAGTCATAAGAAAGATGATAGGAAAAACATGATACAAAGTTTAGAATAGAATAAATTGCATGATGAAGATGTCAACATCTTTGGCATTGTTGTCAAAGAGGGAGAGATTACAAAAAATAAGATACAGAGGGAGAGATCACTATAAAAGAGGAAGAGATTACTGATGAAAGAGGGAGCTCTACAGATGAACAGAAATAGAAAGATATCAGTGTGATTATAGACACAGAGGGAGAAATGTTTTACAAGATGAGAATCAGAATGAAGCTGAAGACATTAATGAAGATTTTTTCATATCAAGGAACACAGATAAATTTTTTGGATTGTATGGTAACTATGGTTGAAAATTATTGTTTTATTGTTTAGTGTTGCCATCAATGCCAAAGAGGGAGATTGTTGGAAATATTGTTTACAAAGATACAATGGAAACAATTATTATTTTGTCCTTGATGTCAAACCTTAACTGGACTATTGCTATCTGTTTGAGTACCATATCTATTTATGTGAAGAAAAGGATAGCAAGAAGACCGAGGGAAACAATTGAGCTATGGATAAACACAAGGGTACTTAATCATTTGGCACATTGGCAAAGTGATATGTTGTTTATCTTTCACTGACAGTTCAATGAGAAGTTGATGCCAAGAAAAGCAAATTTGATGCCGAGAAATACGAAGTTGATTCCAAGTGAAGCTAGTGATGGCCGAGCACCAATGAAATGCTGAGGAATACAAAGGCAACCAAGCGGAAGAACACAGTGTTGACCGAGCAACAATATTTTGGTTAGTGATGAGGTTTGAGATCTCTGGCTGACATAGTTGATTTTATTGGGATATATAAAGTTAATTAAAGATTGAGTCATGTTATTTAATGCATGGGTAACCGCAATTAATCCATGGAATCAAGATTTAATTAAAGACTACTTTGGAGAAGTAAATGGTAATGTAATGATGGAAAGATCCATTGGATTTGACCTAACCTAAGATCTACGATCTTAATTAAGTGGAAAAAGATTTATCTGACCTAAATGGAGAGGTATATGATAACCTCAAGGGGTTATTCATGTATATAGATATGAATGCAGTGTATGCAAAGTAGATTGCATGGTTAATTGACTGACTGGCAAGATCTAAGAAAAGAAGGCTGAGCAGAGAAGCAGAGAGAGATTGCTTGATGAATTCCCAACCAGATCTGGAGTTTGAGATGAGTGAACCACCTCACAATAGGTTCTTAGTAATCATGCCCAAAGCCTCTCTTAGGAATAGTTTATTCAATCTAAGGATCACTTCTCCTACCATGAGGTGCATTTAGTTTGTCAACCCAGGGACATATACTTGAAATGGTATGACACAATATGTGCACTAAGTTCCTTAAAGAGTCACTCTACCTATGCTGTAGGAAAGTAAAATACATGAAAGGAATCTATACTAGGGATGCAGGAAGGGAAACACACTTACTCCCTACTAAAATGAATGCTACGGCTTGCAAACTCTACTTAAACCTATTCTTTCAACCTAGAGTATTCACTATAACTATCCTTGCAGGTGCTGTAGGAACATTCACAAAGTATAATGCTACAGGAAGAAACTGTAATCTTATATCCAGAATGCTGGAAATGCAGAAATAAATCTATTCTACTTCTACTCTAATCCACCTACCAAGTGGGCCCCCTTGGTCAGCTTCTGCTAATATATGAACAAAGAATATGAATCAAAAGCTACCTCATTATCTTTCAAAACTGATTACATGAGAATGATACATAAAACTGTAAATGAACTTGTTGTGCAAGATACAACAGAACAATGTATTCCAAAAATCTATGAACTTACAAACTATCAATCTCATCACTATAAATAGAGGATAGAATTCTTTATTTTGAAACAGAAAAAGGAACTATCTAACTAAAACCACGCGAAAGAGAAAAAATAGGAAACACAACAGCCCACGACATATGCAATGAAGTCTGGGCGACCAAGTCAACATGTTGGGAATATGGAGGGAATATATTAGAGCTACATTCATGCATCTCTAAAATAGTGGCTCCTTATTTGTAGTATCCGTGTCTTCTGATGCCATGATGGATTATCCATTCAAAACTGGTCTTTAACATCTTCCTTCAATGCTGTCGACCACTCCCAGCGACTCCTACTTCCTGGCAAGATTAGTTATCATGCAAAAGATATTCATACAAGTAGCTTATTCAAATCAATCTAGATGTTAGAGCACACATTCTGCTTATTATATGAAATACTACAACATATATATAATATTGGCATAATATGATATATCTATTCCACCCATGGTTTAATGGTTCTATTTGTACTTGACATAAGTTCAACTAACTAAAAGTTCACAATTGTTCTGATAATACTTAAAAATAGAGTATAAAGATTAATATAATAGAGATAGTAAAATGGTCTCACCATTTTCCCCTTGGCAAGCTAAATGCTTTTCCTCAAGCATTACATCTTCGGGTAGTTTCTCTGAAATCTCCAGCCTCTGTTCTCTCTCTCCTTTGGCTTTTGAAGGTGTAATAGAACCCCCTTGTTTTCTCCTAGACATCCACTCTGTGATTTTCCTGTAGTTGGTCAAGTCTGTCAGTATTGATGTCATACAGGGCCAGAGGAGCATTGGTGGCTGCATGGTGAGTGGACACCAGAGTTCTTGTCTAGTTTGCCTTCCCAGCTGCATGTATTTTGGTGCTCTTTGAATAAATTCTTGGAGGTTGATAGGACTGTGTGGTTCTGATTTCTTCAATGCCTCGGATAACCTACCCCATCTACTTTTGGTTCCATCTAGGGCTCTCTAAAAGACAAAGTAAGACAAACCATCATATTTTGCATAGACATATGTATGAATCCCAAAATTTTTATCCCTTGTTTCCTCCTTAATTTTTCCATAAGTCAAATTGAGCCAATCTCCAAGGAGTATATCTGGCTTGTTTCTCTCTGCTCTTAATGGTAATGGCTCTATTTTCTCCTGTTCCCTATAGTTTTCCAATTGTCTATCATAGTTGGCTTCATTATGCATCTAGGACATTAATTCCCTTAGGTGTATATCCCCTATGTAGAGTAGAGGATTCCAGTCAGTCTCAGCTGAGATAATGAAGTTATGCATGTACAGTTCACAAAGTAGATTTTGCTGCCATGAGGGAAGAGTCTAGTAAAGGCCATAAAATTATTGGGCTAACTTGAACTCAAATTCTATATCTTTAATGGTCATCATTAGCTAGAACAAGAGGAAATATTCTTTCAAAAAGATGGTATAAACCCTAGGAGGTGGCCTACATGCAATTATTTGATCAGCCAATTTGAGGGAATGATCCATCTTTTGTTTCTGCTTTGCCAATTGCTCTTTCAATTCTGCAATTTCTTCCCCTCGCTCTGTTATTACTCTTTTCTGTTTCTTCTTCTCCTCTCTGCATAAATTTTTTGTTAAAACATACTTATCATGCAATCCAAAGAGAAGTGTTTGCAAGGTGATTGGGCCACAATCTTCTGCCTGGTTACTTTGCCTCCTCTTTTCCTTCCAAGACTGCTTTAAGAAACTTATTAACCAAGTTCTGTTGTAGGGAACTAAGGAAGTTTCTGCATAGGCTGACTGATGGATTAATGAGGCATTCTCCTTATTAATGTCTAGAATATCCTAATGGATTTCCTGGGGACTATTTTGGTAAACATCAGGTTTAGCTTCATAAGTTTCTGTTGAATGCGCTGGAAATTCTGGAACTGCAGACTAATTTGGGGAATCATTTGGAATAATTTGCACATTGGGATGTTCATCAAATTGCAAAGGAGAAGAGGGTTGGCTTTCAGAGGATGCTTTAGGGAGCCATCCTCTCATTCTTGGACTCCTTCACATAGGGGTTTCTACAATTTCTACAACCTTTTTCTTAATATCCTTCTTCGATTTCTTTATTGCATGAACTGACTTCCTTTTCTTCCCTTTTGAAGAAGTTGGGGTTTGTTTCTTGGCTACAGGAACAAAAGTTTCTCCCTCTAATTTTCATTTTCCTTTGGTTTGGGAAGAAGTAGGTACATTTCTCTCATGAGCAAGTAAGGGCACACTTTCTTGAAGATTTACGATTTCTTCCCCTTGGGTATCTTGTTCAATGGCTGGGTCAGTTGGTATTGCATTATCATGACCAATTTGTACATTAGGGTTAACCATGACTTGGGAGAGGAATCCCTAAGAGATCTTTCTATTAATAATTTAATTAGGGCATGGTGGGTGACAGAATTTACATTTCCTTTTTGGGTCTCCTCAACACTATTGCATAGAATATTGTACAAGAAATTTGGGATATTTACTAGTAGATTATGCCTTACATAACTTATTAATTTGAAATGATGTGCATGAAAATTGGAAAATCTCCCTTCACATGTAAAATTCCTGATAATTTGCATAGCCAACTCATTATGCGGCAGAGGGATAGACATTCTTTTGCACCCTTGTTTGGTAATCTCCAATGGAGGGTCGTCTAGTAGGGTAAAATAGGCCCTATCTGATCTGTCATCATGCACATTGGGGTAATGTTACCCAACCATTGGTAACCCAGTGACTTCTGCTATCCACTCTTCTATGGAGACCACTGTCAATCCCCACACAATTGCTTTCCCTTATTCAAATGTACTTGCAAATTCAATTGTTGAGTCTTCATCAAACTCTGTTAACCTTAAGAAATATCCTAGCTAGCCACATGCATTAAATATTCTTACTGCTTCAACATCTGAAAGTAGCACACCATGTACTACCATCTTGTGTCTCTATAACTAGCCTCCCATCTATGCTTGCCAATTTTCAATTTGTCTACCCTTGTAGTAGATAAATGACATGTTCCTTGAATATCAAACTACTCATTTTTTTGAAAAACTATGGGCTTTTCTTTTGAATTCCTCTGTTATCCTTAGCATGAACAATGGTGATGTATTTTGACAAGAGAAATTATAGTCTTTACTGTGGGTTTCCACATAACTTAATTATAAGTCACATCAACTCTGACAATCATGGAGGATTTGGGAATAAAGGTATGACAGTTGTGCGATATAGTAACAAAACTTTAATGAGACAAAGGCTAAGTATAGATTTGAGGTGACATAAAATATTTTAGGTGTAAATAGAAATGAAAATTTGGAATTAATACACTCCCCCCCCCTACGTAATATTGACAAGTTTCCACACTTGGCAGACTTGGCACAAGGAATGGAACTGGCTTAGTGTCGTAATGATATATTTATTGCAGTAGTAGATATAATCATCGAAATCTATGCACTAAAAATGGAAAAAAATTTGAAAAGCTTGTGCCTGTCATTCAATCTTTGTACATGCCATTAAAAGGTGGCAAGAGTGGAACAAAAGTGGAAGCGGTTTGTGTCAGCGTACTCGACTCTTATTGAAAGCAAAGAAAGGATAATTGTGATGATGTGGAGGGTGAGTGGGTGATAGATAAAGAAATGAGATGAGTTGGAAAGAAGAAGTATAAAGTGAATGGAGGAATGAACTTCATGTAAACATGAAGTTTTTATTATGGACATGCTCAATGGAATTCTACTAAAGAGATGCAGGAAGAAGGTTTGCACCCTCTGTTACAGGAAGTGTTACCTGTTGCTCATTTGAAATTTGTTATTGGAAATGCTACAGGAAGTCTTCTTTTATTTGAGGTTGGTGATACAACTTTAGCCGATGTCCATTGACTAATAGTTTGAAATGCATTGGGTCAATTTTGGTCAATTGGATGGCTCCATTGGTGAAGACATGGTTTATTTCATATGGCTCCAACCATCTTGTCTACATCTTGCCTAGTATTTCCTTGAATCTGGAATCATATAGTAATGCCCAATCGCCAACTTGAAACTGTTTGTTCTTAATATGTGAGTCATGCCATTTTTTCCTCTGCTTCTGGACTATTTTAGTTCTCTTCAGGGAAGATTTCACACATTTCATCCAAGGAATTGAGATGTAGCAATCGCTCCTTCTATGCTGCAGGAAGATCAAAATTTACCTCCAGTGTTGTCCATAGTGTTTTGTGTTCAAATTCAATTGGTAGCATGGCTAATTTTCCATACAATAGTTCAAATGTAGTGAACCCTGTAGTAGTTTTCTAGGTTGTCCTATATGCCCAGATGGCTTCTGATAGTCTACTGCTCCAGTCCTGATGATGCAAATGAACTATTTTTGTTAAGATGGCTTCTATTTCCTGATTTGTAACTTCAGCCTATCCATTGGCCTGAGGGTGATCGGGGCTTGACTTTCGATGCCTGATATTATATTCTTTCATGAGCTCTATTATTAGATTGGAAGTGAATTTGGTGCCTTGGTCAGTTACAAGTTCTCTTGGTACTCCATATCTGGTGAAAATTTCATCATACAAAAATTGTGAAACCTTGTGATCCTGGGCATGTTTCATGGCTTTTACTTCGACCCATTTGGTCAAATAATTAGTGCACACCAGGATGTAAGAATTCCCATTGGATGGAGGATCTATTGGACCAATGAAGTCCATACTCCATTTGTCAAATGTAGTTACCACCACCTGTGGATTTAGGGGCATTTCATCTGATCTATTTGATTGGCCCATTCTCTGACATTTGTCACATTTCCTTGTGTAGGTGGCTGCAACCTTGTGAAGTGTAGGCCAATAATATCCGGTTGTTAAAATCTTTTGGGCTATTATTTTTATTGCAAAGTGTCCCCCACACAGTTCATTATGACAGGCATGGAGAATGTCATATGTCTCATCTTCTCACACACATCTGTGCATTACTTGATCAGGTCCAATGTAAAATAGTATGTTATCAATCCAAGAGAAATTAAAGCTTTTCTTGACAAGCAATGTCCTATCCTTGTAAGAAAAGTGTGTTGGAATTTTGTTTACTGCAAGGTAATTAGCTATGTCAGCATACCATAGACTTTGGACAACAATATGAAACAAATGCTCATCTAGAAATGCATCATCTATCAGAGTAGTATCTTCTTCAGTATGGTGGATTCTTGATAGATAATCAACTACTACATTTTCCTTTCCAGGCTTGTCAACTACAATAATGTCAAATTCCTGCAAAAGAAGAAGCCATCTTGCTAACCTCCATGTGATAGCAGGTTTGTTCATGAGATATTTTATTGTTGCATGGTCAGTATGAACAAAAATAGGATAGCCAGTTATGTAATGATGGAATTTGTTCAGAGAATAAACTACTACTAGTAATTCTTTCTCAGTCACTATATAGTTTAACTCTGGTCCATTGAGGCTTTTACTAATGTAGTAAATTGCATTCTCTAGGTTACTAGACTTTTGTCCTAGGACAACACCTATTGCATATTTTGAAGCATCTGTATGAATGTGAAATGGCAATGTCCATGTTGGTACTCCTAAATTTGGAACAAATTTGGAGTGACCATGTTAAATTCTTCAGTTGAGCAAAGTGAGTACCCTTGAAAATTTGTGTAAGAAGACTCAGTTGGAGTGATTGTAAAAGGTGCCCGGATGATTTTCATGAGATACAAATTGGGGTGAGGCTTTAATGCCTTTCATTTGATATATGCAGTGGGTCCCAGCTCCTAAATTTCAGTTCTGACATGTTTATGGAGTAGTCATTTTGAGGGGGTCACCTAATTCTGCATCTTTGCTAATTGTCAATTTACTGTCCGGAGCCTACTTTGCCTTTGAGTATCTTACACCCAGTTGAGTTTCATAAGCCATCACTTTGGGAATGTTTTCCATGCATATCAGAGAGCTTATGTTTCAGATCTCAGGTCATTCCGAATCCGTTTGATAAGTCTTCATACTTCCCAAAGTTGGTTGTTCATGAACTGTCTGCATTTTTGTCCTACCTAGAAATCTGAATAGCCCATTTTGACATGTTACAACTTTTGACCAATTCAGCCAATTGAGAGAATTCCTTTTGTACTGTGTTCCAATGGTCACACACTCCATGTTTTCCAGTCTGCAGATCTTTATGAAATTAGATGACAGGTTTTCAAGAACCGTTCTGATAGTGATTAATTCTGATTTCCTGTGTTTTTAAATTTAGAATTGCTAAATGACCCACTTTGAGCTTTTGAAAATATGTACCCAGATGAACATTTTGGATAATTGGCTTGTCCCTCATATTGCAAACATAGGAGTGTACCTACCTGAATATTTACAGACTCCTACCAATCCATTTGTCCACTTTTCCAGAGCCTTTCCATTCCTAATTTATTAAAGTTTCACTGAAAATACTGAATCCAGAATTGAATGGCATACTTTGTCCTTTCCCTATTTGCACCCCATTCGAGGTCAGACATAATTGAAGGTTGAACTGCATTATAGACCTAGGAATGAACTCATTTGAAGATTCCCAAGCTTTGACCAATCCGGTAGATCACTTTTTCTTTGCCGATTCCGAACCCGATTTCTGCATATTTACTGTGTTTTGGTTTAGAAAGTGTTAAAGGTGCTATCTTTGCAGATTGGTATCAGTTCATTCATTTGTTTTCAGAACAAGACAACTGAGGGGTTGTGTTCTACATGTGACATTCAATCAGGCTCCAGAGGTTGAGCTTCTAAAAGATCTTTTGATGGATTTGTGAATTCATTCTTTAGAGGCAGTTTATTCAATTTGTAGTGCGGAAAAATGTTAAGTTTCAGAGTGTCCATTTTGCATAAATGATTACTTTCTGTCTGACAGATGTTTTTAGGATCCGATCAGGGGACCATCGTCATTACATATGAGTGTACTCTCTGACTTGGTGGCAAAGTTCCCGAATGTGTTTTTGTCATTTTGCAATGGTCGATAAGAAGGGGATTTATGGTGATTCCGCAGTTGTACCTATGTAGTCTTCTGGAGGGACTAAGTTTGCATTGCTATATCTAGTGCCAGAGAATGAATCAGAGGGAGTCCTTTCATGTGCATAGTTATTATACATGAATGAGTTATTTTGCCGAATGCCAGAATCAGGTTACTTGTTTTAGTGAATTTTTGAGGCCAGTCCTGGAGGTCAGTTGTCGTAGTTGTCATCAAACTGCATAAGTGTCAAAATGATTATAAATGCCACCGGTTTGTTGTCAATCTTTGAAATTTAAGATGTAGGCAAGAGGCAATAGTGAAAAAGGACTTTCAAGTAATACAAGGGGACGATCATTCCAGTCCATCCAGATATCTTCCATTCAGCATTCTGTCAGAAGGTCTACATGTCAGAGTTATAGTTTAATGCCAGTTGCATTTTCATTCAGAGTTGTTTGCAACTACAATGTCAGAGGATCTACTTAGGTTTCTTCTATTTTCCAAATGGATGAGCCCACATAAACAGAATGGAAATATTGACAAGCATATAAATTGGGTAAAAGTCAAACAAATGTCCATGTAATATGAGAGTAAACATTTGAAATGTTAAGTGATGCATTTGAATTTAAAAGAAAAGAGCCTAGTATGGAGGAATTTCCACAAAAGAACAAAGCAGCCTCCTTCATGAGAGTTTAGCACCAAATTTAAAAGATTTGTGTTGATTGAAGAGGATGCTTGTGCTTTCATAAGTTGACATTGGCGTAGATTATATGGGGGATACTTTCAGAATATTCAAAGCTTTCAATACAGGCTACTAATACAATTTGCAAGTTATAGAGAAACAAAGACCGAACCTACATTAAAAACAATAACCAACTTTATGATTGAATAGTATGAAGGTTGTTTAAAATGTTTTGTTTAAAATCTGCAAAGAATGGACAGCCCACGCAGCAGAAGGAGGGCCTTTGTTTTGTTTATTCTAGATTGTAAGGGGAGTGGTAGATTTCATTACAGAGGAAGTTTTAATGTTCTTCAAACAATTGAATTGAAATTGCATCTGCAAAAGCCAGTATCATTTGCTGCGCTAAAGACAATGGAATTTGAAAATATTAAACAAAAATACAATG
>MU225388.1:1198299-1209627 GCA_018584345.1 Thuja plicata
AAAGTGCTAGGACTTTATAATTAAATTAATTCAATCATAAGGTTTGTTTAGCCAATAGATATTTAGGAATTAAATATGATGTATGATTAATATAGATTTAGGATTTTCTGCATTTGACACTCAGGTCGAGTAGAGTCAATGAAAACTCAGAATTGCCTAGTTCAATAGGACTTTGATGATTTAGAAGAGCGACAAATGCAACAAAATTGGTTAGGGTTGCAAGATGCCAATTTTGGGGTGTATCTTTATTTATTACATTTATGGCTGCTCCCAAATCAACTAAAGCATTTTTAATAGATTGCCCATTAATTATCAAGTCAACTACTATAATTCTAGGGTCTGAATACTTGGGTATAACTACCTTTCCAAACATGATATCCGCAAGTTGCCCTATTACATGAACTTTTTGAGGGTCCTTCTTTTTCCTTCCAAGATTTTTAAGGCATGCTTCCTTAATAGCTTTTCCATAGATAGGAACATCTTTGATAGCTTGAAATAGAGGTATTTGGATGTGCATATTCTTCAACTGCTCAAGAATGTCAAATGACATTTACTCTTGGGGTATAGGCTTTTCTATTGTGAGCCTTTATGGAAAAGGAGGGTCAACTGAGGTTTCAACATTAGTTTTGCTAGAATTTTGAGTTGACTGGGTGGTATTTTGCAATGTAGCCTCTAGAAGAGGTGCTGATGCTACAGGAGTGTCTATAAATTTTGTGATAATAGGATGTTAGGGTGCAGGCAGAGTAGTACCTGACCTCAAATGGATATCATATATCTCTAGAGCATAGGCAGGATACTGCTGTGTATCAGTGGTATACATTGGCTGCTGCTATTGCTTATTATTTGGATTAGTTTGTGGCTAAGAAGGTAATTGGGTCTGCATTGGATTAGGACTAGTGGCTGTAGGAGGTGGCATTATTGCAGGAGGAGGTACTGGAGGTGGCAATTGTGGAAAAAAAGATTTTGGTTAGGCCACTATGGAGGCCCCCTCCATTGGTTATTTTGTTTCCGATTTCCTTGCAGTGGTTGCCATTGATTTTTCTGGTTAGGCCAATGGTTATTCTGCTGGTTAGGCCACTGGTTATTCCAGGCTGGTTGAGAGTACTGAGGATTATTCTGATAACTTTGGTTTTTCCATTGACTATTGTAAGGATTTGAAAATTGTAATGGGTCCTAAGGCATACCTTGTCTTGAAGCCCATGGTCAACATTGAGCAACAAAGAACACTTGCTCATTGTCTCCTTCTATCTTCATGTACTCGGTAGGAAAGTGTTGATTTTCCAAGTTCACCACCAGCTTGCATCCACAATTTTTCTTTTATTTACGATAATGAGGATGGTACTTAGCTAACTACAATTCAATTTTTTCATGTTTCTTCTTAGCATTCAAGGTGTCAAGATGTGTAGCGACATCATTAATGATGTCTTTCTTAAAATCTATGAACAAATTGGATATCTCCAGCTTGGAAATGCCTGAACTGCTCCCTTTAATGACTATAGACTGATATCCTCTACTTTTGTTCCCTATTGATCTGGAGTAGTTGAGACAAATTTTCTTGAGGTCATCCCAAGAGGATTGGGATATATCCCCACCAGCCATGAGGTCCAATGCTTCTAAACAACTGTCATTTACTCCTCTTAAGAAGACTAATTTATGTGAATCCTCCGCTAGAACTTGTTGGGGATTCTTCTGCATGGTATATAAGAAACATGAAACATAGTCCTCCAAGGTTTCATCCTCCTGCGACATTCTAAAAATGTCATCTCCCCTTGGGTCACTCCCCTTGCAATATTCTTTGTATTTCTGTAGAAACAGAGTCTGCATCTCATCCCATGTGCCTACAACATTTTCTCCTAAGCCCATGAACCATTGTAAGGATGACTCTTTCAGTGTTGCTAGAAATAGTTTGAGTTTGTGGGTATCAGTGCTATAGTCAAAGCTATGAAAAATGATGTTGAACTCAAACAAAAAGGTTTCAGGATCTTTGGTTATCAGGCCATAAAAATTTTGAAGTGCAGCAGGGGGTATATTTTTGAGATTGGCATTGTTTATGAAGCTAGGTAGAGGAAATGAGAAATTAGGTTGTGCCATTACTGGAAGTATTAGGAGTTGCTTTTGGAAAGGAATGTTAGCCATGGGATTGTTAACATTAGGTGCATTTGGGTTAGAATTATCAAGAAAGATGGCCAAGATTTCAGCAAAAGGCCAAAAACCACTTATGTCTAAAGGCTCTGCTTCAGAGGAAGATGCTGCAAGAAACTCAGGACTTGCGTCAAAAAAAGGTAACTCAACTTCTTTAGCTTGTTCACTCAAATTTGCAGACTCTCCTAGAATAAATCTACCATATTCATCTCTTCTTCTTCCCCTTCGATGCATGCAAATGAATTCTTCACACTAGTGAAGCAAATTTAGGACCACAAACCACTAAACTAGCTAAAAGAATGAAAAATAACTCAGAAAGTTTCTTAGCTTGACACCATCCCTGGCAATGGTGCCAAAAATGAACCGCCTCACAATAGGTGCTTAGTAATAATTCCCAAAGCCTCTCTTAGGAATATTTTATTCAATCTAAGGATCACTTCTCTCACCATGAGGTGAATTTAGTTTGTCAACCTAGGGACGTATACTTGAAATGGTACGACACAGTATGTGCACTAAGTTCCTTAAAGAGTCACTCTACCTATGCTGTAGGAAAGTAAAATACATGAAAGGAATCTATACTAGGGATGAAAGAATGGAAACACACTTACTCCCTACTAAAATGAATGCTACAACTTGCAAACTCTACTTAAACCTATTCTTTCAACCTAGAGCATTCACTATAACTATCCTTGCAGGTGCTGCAGGAACATTCACAAAGTACAATGCTACAGGAAGAAAATGTAATCTTATATCTAGAATGATTAAAATATAGAAAGTAAATCTATTATACTTATACTCTAATCCACCTACCAAGTGGGCCCTCTTGGTCAACTTCTTCTAATCTATGAACACAGAATATGAACCAAAAGTTACTTCATTATCTTCCAAAACTAATTACATGAGAATGATACATAAAATCGGAAATGAACTTGCTGTGCAAGATACAATAGAAAAATGTATTCCAAAATTCTCAGAACTTACAAACTATCAATCTCATCCCTATAAATACAGGATTGAATTCTTTATTCTGAAACAAAAAAGGGAACTATCTAACTAAAACTGCGCCAAAGAGAAAAAATAGGAAACACAACAGCCCACGACATATGCAATGAAGTCTGGGTGACCAAGTCAACATGCTAGGAATACAGAGGGAATATAGCATAGCTACATTCATTCATCTCTAAAATAGTGGCTCCTTATTTTCAGTAGCCATGTCTTCTGATGCCATGATGGCTTATCCATTCGAAGCTGGTCTTTAACATCTTCCTTCAATGCTGTCGACCACTCCTAGTGACTCCTACTTCTTGGCAGGATTAGTTATCATGAAAAATATATGCATACAAGTAGCTTATTCAAATTAATCTAGATGTTAGAACACACATTCTGATTATTATATGAAATACTGCAATATATATAATATTGGCATAATATGACATATCTATTCCACCCATGGTTTAATGGTTCTATCTGTACTTGACATAAGTTCAACTGATTAAAAGGTCACAATTGTTCTGATAATACTTAAAAATAGAGTATAAGGATTAATATAATAGATACAGTAAAATAGTCTCATCTATGAGAATGGAGGCCACTCAGTAAATTAGCATAAGAGCTGAATTGGATATGGATTGCAAAGTAAGTTGTATGTATCAGATCAAACCTGCTGATTACTTTCTAACCATTGTATCAGTTCAAATCTTTTAACAAGGTTGACCTAATAGTCATTGTATAAATCCTTTGAGAAAGGTGACATTCATATTGGAATGTTTTAATTCCTCTAACAAGGCCACTCCTAATAGGGTGATTAAATCCTTTAACCAGGTCATATTTGACAGTGTGTTTTGTAACCTTTAATAGGGTTTGCTCCTAACAGAGCTCACTTCAGAAGAGTGAATTTTTGTAGCATGTTATTGGTGGTTTTTCCCATATTGGGTTTCCATGTTAAATCATGGTGTCAAATTGTGTGAATGTTTATGTTGTGTTTTACTATTAAGTTTCTGCAAGCTTATTTCATTAATACAATAAACTACACACTTTTATATTATTGCTGCCAAGCAGATCTGAATTGCTCAAATTGGTATAAAATTGTAAATGGACACATCTGGATCGGGGGATAACTGATTCACCCCCCCTCTTAGTTATTTTGAATTCATTCTAACATGGCCAACCATTAGTTAATAAGTACTATGTTATAAATTTGCAAGTGTGACTAAGGTGTGACTAGGGTTAGTAGTGATTAGGGTTTAGTAGTTGTGGAGGTCAAGTTGCATCTAGGGGTCTATATCCTTAGAAGTCAACCAAAAGGTCAAAGGGTTGATGAAAACTCCAAAATGGAGTGTAATTAATGGTTTTAATGTTTTTTAGTTTTGTAAGGTCATATGATAAGTTTTAGGACCAAGTTGGGGCATTGCAAGTGATAAAATGTCATTTTGGCAAAAGATGTAAAAGTTGTCATGACAACTTTTGCAACTTTGCAAAGTTGTCATGACAACATTTCCTAATTTTTAGGAAAGGGATTTAATGGTGCCCAAATATTGACATGAGGGTCCATACATGTGTGGATAAGGTATATAAGGTGTAAAAAACCCTAATCCAAGAGTTATTTGTCATTTTGTACGGACTGTGTGTGATGAAGAAAGGATTTAGACTGGATTTTCATGACAGTGCTGAGATCTAGTTGTTTAATAGATTGATATTGCTTAAATAATGGATTGATAACTTTTATGTTGGCATGTACTTACTTATTGTGGCATTGAATTAATCATTTTGTGTGACTGGTGAAGGTTTTGTAAATTCTTTTCTTCTTAGTATTTCGCTATCTGGTTCTAAGGCAACTATGTAAATATGCCTCCCTCTTGAATTCCCATTGTCAAACTCCTATGGCCTCTTGAATTAAATTAGGGGACTCCATGTACATTTTTTATATAGGTTGTGGATTCATTTTATGCAGGGGAAGAAATTTTAGCATCAAGCCCTAGGCTAGTGCAAGTGGATTCTGGTTAGGTGCTTGAATGGAATAGTAGCAAGGAAAGTTGCTCAATGGATTGGTGGAATCCAATAAATGGTGGGGGAATGTAGAGGGGAGACTCCTTGTTAGTTTTATTCAAGGATAAGTTTAGGTGAGTTGTGGAAGGCAATCAAAATGATCCAAGAAACTAGACTGTGTACATGTTCCCTAAAACCCATGAAAATAGGGGTTTCTTGGAGAACTAGTGTACGGACAGAGTAGGAACTTGAGACTTTGAAAATCCTAGAGTAGGGAAAAAAAAACAAGTAATATTTAATTAATTCTTAAGGGTGTTAAGGGATTTTGGGATAAAATCCACTTTTTAGTGAATATGAGGGCTAATTAGGCTTAAAAGGCTACAAGGTCTTAAGAACTAGAAATCTTGAACCCGATTGAAACTAGGGTGAAATATCCCCAAGATTGGATCTAGGGGAGTTGAAAGAGACCTAAATAAGGTTAGGAATCCTATCCCAAGGAAGGTAGGACATATGGGAGAATAGAAGACCAAGACAAGCCATGGATGTGAAGAGTTATGGAGAAGGACCTAGTGTGAATTTGAACTTGATGGAGAGCTTCTATTGAGTTGGAGGATCAAATAGGAATCCTCTGATGACATTAATTTTTCCATTTGTACACTTAGTGAAAAAAATTGATAGAGATCATCGGTACAAGCATTACCGGTGGAATACGAGCATACCTGACAGAACACAAAGGTCATGAAAAATGCTAAGTATGGAATTGACCGATGAACACTGACAAGTGTGTGTGTGTTTGGGAACCTATTAAGAAAGACACAAACACTCAATAAGTTATTACATTAGCTTGAAAGGTTAGATAAAGCATACAAAACCCACTAATATTGACCTATTGCCTTCTAACTAAGAGGAGTGTGATTAGTAACATATTAGCCCTCAGAATATGCTACAATCAGTGATGAATACAACCTAGCATGAAGTATTTTTAGTTTAAAACAAACTAAAAAGATGATAAACAAGCATTCTAGCTCTAAGCATGTGGATAATAACAATGTAAAAGCATGAAATAAGAAGTGAAATATTAGTCTAGGATTAATCCAAGAGCATAAAAATGTATTTTAAATCTAAGGTGAAGGCTCTTTTGCTCTCAAAACTGGCTTCTATTTATAGAAGAATGGGAGAGAGAGAGAGAGAGGGGGGACAAGGTGAATTAATGAGTTGAGAGATTCATTAATGGAGGTGTAAGAACCATTAATTCCCAAGGCATTAATGAGGCATGGGAGAGACATAGGCTTAAGGCATCTTCATTAATAAGGCATTAATGAAAGCCTTAAAGAAGCAAGGGAGGGTGTAAGAGGGTGGCTTGAGAAAGTGGACTTGGAGAGAGTTAAGCTTGAAAATGTTGACTCTCCCAAGTGGGTTGAGTTGCTAAGCATTCCTTAATGGAATATGACAACATTAGGAGGGAGGTTAGAATTAGATTAGGCTTAGAATTAGATTAGCAAGGGTGAATGGGTTGAGAAGGGTTAGAACCCAAGGTAGAAGTGGTTGAGATAGGTTAGGTTAGGGTTTAAGGGAATATTAATAAATGAAATAAACTTATTTAATTCATTTAAAAATATAGGAATTAATTTTTTAAACAATGAAATTGCTTTTTAATAATTAGGGGACTATAGCCATTTTAATTAAATTGAATAGGCTAGGGGAATGGGTTATTTGCAAGTCTGAAATTGATTTAGGGATTTATTTAATTCCTTTATAATTAAATACTATAGCCATATTTGTTTTTGGTTTGATTTAATTGGTTTGCATTTATTTAAATTATATGGCTATAATAGTTAATATAAATTAGTGATAAAAATCACCTAGGACATTAAATTGAATAGAAGAATTATTCCAAGCAGTAACAAGGTCGTTTGAACATAATCGAGGGTATGATCACACTTAGGGAAAATAGGGTCCATAGTTGGAACAAACCAAATTTAGGTGGTTACATTTTCCCCTCTTTGAATTGATGTGCGAGTAGAGCATTGATTCAAAGAAAGTTTTGAATTTTGACTTCAGAAAGATTTAGAATCCCATTCTTGGTTGTCGAACGAAATGTTGATGAGATCAGTCTCACACTTGATCGAACAAAACTGATAGAATTAAAAATTGAAGCAATAGGTATGGGAGAGTATAGGCTGGACCTAACTTCTTCACTGACAGACCTTCCGGTGTCATCGAGATCCTATGGAAAACTGACATCAAAATTCACGCTTCTAGCATTAAAAGAGCCAGATGTCCACAAGGAAACTGGCATGATAAAGGTATCCACATCTTCTTCAGATAACACAGAAGAATAGGCAGTCCTGGAATAGCTTTACAAAGGAGAACCAGTGGAATCTGAAGTCAAACATGTGAAGATATCCCCCGAGCAGTATGGAAAAGGATATGAGTTCCTTACACAAATGGGTTACAAAGGAAAGGGACCTCTAAATGACACAGGATGAGGGATCATCGAACCCATACCCATGGAGTTCCACCTCAATAGAGATAAAAGAGGATTGGGTTTTAATACTCAACCCAACAAACCTACTTCAAAAGAGAGTCCACCTTCTAAGGTAGGGAGTGATAAAATAGGTGAGATAATATTGGAACCGTGGCCTTATGAGAGATTACTATATATTGGTACAGAGAATCTTGAATATCAAGGAGAGCACTACGTACCTAGCTTTGAGGTACCACAGGGTCTTCATACTCCATTACTTGCACAACCTCCCATTCAAGAGGTAGGAGACACAATAACAACAATCACTCAAGAGGTACCCCGGTCCCAGAATTTACATCCTAACTAGGGGCAATTGGTCACAATTTCACATGTCCTTGATCTACCTCACTTTGATCTACAAGCAGCTAATCAAGTACATAAAATAAACATTGCTGAATATTTAAACAAATCTGATGATGATGTCACATACTCTCATGAATATGAATGGGATCAGCTCTCTATTGCCTCTGAAGATATTGGAATTGATATAATTCACATGTTTTTTTCTTTCTCAGCTCCTAGTAGATGACCTAACACTCCTTTTAATGATACTGATCCTCCTGAAGCAGAAGAAGAGTTCCTTCCCTTGATCATTGATGGAGACACTGGTGAATACATAACTCTAGAAGAATTTCATAGGCTACAAGCAAGAAGCCTCCTTTTACAAAGGGATGATGATGAGGTTTCTACTAATGAGTCACTAGAGTTCGATCCATTTATGACTGAAAATGACCCTTTTAACAATGATCTTACTCTTATTGATCTAAATATCAAAGAAACTAACTTAACAGATCATGTCATGTCTATTAATGGTCTTGATGCTAACATGATGTTGTCCTTCCCAGAATCTGAATCCCTCAAATTGGTACTTCTAGACCTAATTGATTGGACTGAAACAGATCCTACTCCTATCCTTGACTTTTCCAATGACCACACCCTAGCTTGTTATCTCAATGCTTGTGAATCTTACCCTTCTTCCACCAATGCAAGGAGCGAGAACTAGTCATAGGAGGATATCAAGTTTCTTAGTCACAAACTGAAAAAGAAAAAGAAAAAGAGGAATGATGGTCAAAACCACTCTATGGCAGTATCAAATCCAAAAATAGTAAAGAAAAAAGACATATCCAATGGTGAAAACCTCGTAGAGGCACCAAAGGATGAGACTCTTGATATCCTCCCTGAACACTTTTAGGAGAGATCTTCGGTATTGATTGAACCAACATAGCCAGTAAACTTGGGCACTGTTGAAAATCTACAAATAGTTCATCTAGCACAATCTTTATCAGAAGAAGAAAAAGTACAGTTCACAGAGTTCTTGAAGGAGAAGAAGATCAACTTCACCTGGTCCTACACTGATATGCCAGGGCTAGATCCTAATCTCATCATGCACCACTTATCTATAGCTCCCAGGATCAAGCCCGTAAAACAAAAACTTAGAAAGATGCATCCTCATGTTGCATTATTGGTGAAAGCAGAATTAGATAAGTTGTTGAAAGATGGATTTATTCAAGTCATTGCCTATGCAGCATGGATCTCCAATGTGGTCCCTATTTCTAAATATGATAAATCTTTTAGGATCTGTATGGACTTCAGAGACCTCAACAAAGCATGTCTAAAAGATGATTTCCCTCTACCAAAAATTGACATGATCATAGATCTTACAACAGACTTTCAGATGTATTCATTAATGGATGGATTTTTAGGCTATAACCAAATCAAGATCACCCCTGAAGATCAAGAGAAAACTATATTTACATGCGCATGGGGCATCTTTTGCTGGAATGTCATGCCATTTGGGTTAAGGAATGCCAGTGCAACATATCAAAGAGCTATGAAAACAATATTCCATGACATGATGCACAAGAACATGGAGGACTATGTCGATGACACATTAGCTAAATCCAAAGAAAGAGGTACTCACATTACTAATTTAGGAAAGATATTGGATCGAATGGAACAATTCCAACTTAGGCTCAACCCAAAGAAATGTGCCTTTGGGGTCCAATCAGGCAAGCTCCTAGGATTCATAGTATCAGCAAAGGGAATCAAGGTAGATCCTGCAAAGGTAAAAGCTATTCTAGAGATGACTCCTCCACATAATATATGTCAAATGAGGATGCTAAAAGGGAGACTCCAGTCTATTAGGAGATTCATGTCCCAACTTGCAGATAAGGCACAACCCTTTACTAAGATACTACATAAAGGGGTTACATTCAAATGGGATGAACACTGTGAAGCAAAATTTAGAGAATTGAAAGGGTACCTGGCTGCTCCACCTATTCTTATGGCACCTATTCATGGAAAACCCTTACTCCTATACATTTTAGCTACATCTACATCCTTAGGAGTATTACTGGTGCAAGAAGATGAAACAAAGAAACAACAAGCTATCTACTATATTAGTAGAACACTAGTGACTTATGAGCTCAATTATAGAATTATTGAAAAAGCATGCTTAGCAGTCGTCTTTGCATCACAAAAATTGAGACACTACATGCTCTCTCATACAATGAAGGTCATTGCTAAGATTGATCCTCTAAAATATCTTTTGAGTAGAACAACATTAACAGGACGTTTGGCAAAATGGGTCCTAATTCTAAGTGAGTTTGATATTGAATATGTAGAATGGAGAGCTATCAAAGGACAGGTACTTGCAGATCAATTAGCTGATTCACCACTTTAGGATAATGAACCTTTACTAATTGAATTTCTTGATGAAACAATCATGCATCTCACAGAACATCCCTGGAAGATGTACTTTGATGGGTCATTCACTCAACAAGGATCTGGAGTAGGGATCCTCTTCATAACACCACAAGGATACAAGATTCCCAAATCTTACAAATTAATATTTCCATGCACCAACAATATCTCAGAATATGAAGCATTGGTCAATGGCCTCAAGCTAGCTATGGAATGGAAGATCATTGACTTACACGTGTATGGTGACTCTCAACTAATTATCAATCAAGTCAATGGGGAGTATCAAACAAAAGATGAAAAATTGATGCCCTACAAGCAACTAGTTGATGATCTAAAGAAGTACTTTATCTTCGTCACCTTCCAACAGATACCAAGATCAGAGAACAAGGCTGCAGATGCTATGGCTACCTTGGCATCCATGTTACAACTATAGGAGCATCAGTTCCGCTATGACTTCTTGGTGGAATAAATATCCTATGTAGCCTTTGCTAACCTTGAATACTAGGTAATATGTTCCTTGAATGCCCCAGATCAATCTCAGTATGCCAGTATCATTGCTTACCTTTCTAACCAAACCATTCCCGCCAATCTATCCAGAAATGAGAAATGATCCCTGATTAGGACAACATCGCGTTACATACTCATAACTAACAACCTATATCGATGCAGTCTTGACGGTACACTTCTTTGGTGTTTAGAACTTGAAGAGTCCTATCTAGAATTAAAAGAAGTCCACAAAGGTGTATACAGATCACACTCGAATGACTTTTCATTAGCTAAGAAACTGCTCAGAGTAGGCTATTATTGGCCTACCATGGAGAAAGATGCTATTCAATTTTCAATTCATGTCTTAAATGCCAGACACATGGAAACCTTATTCATGCTCCTGCTAGAGAACTTATACCTTTCATAACACATTGGCCATTTCAGCAATGGGCCTTTGACTTGGTTGGACAAATATATCCCAACTC
>MU225388.1:1209696-1222807 GCA_018584345.1 Thuja plicata
TGGGATACCCTCTTCAATTGTGACAGACAATGGGGGCCAATTTAAAAATCAAGACATTGATGACCTTTGTGAACAGTTTCATATTACTCAACATTGCTCCTCAATCTATTACCCTCAAGGTAATGGAAAGGCTGAGGCATCAAACAAGAATATTCTCAAGATCCTACACCAAACTATAAGCAAGTCTGGCAGAGACTGGCATCTACAACTGAATCCAGCACTATGGGCCTACAAAACAAGCATCAGAACACCAACTGGAGCCACAAAATTTGCTCTAGTCTATGGTGCTAAAGTAGTATTACCTATTGAGGTTGAAATCCCATCTTTGCGGATATCTTTACAAGGACTGGTTACTGATGAATAGTACCGCATTGATCGAGTAAATTATTTGGACCTACTAGATGAGTGCAGACAATAAGAATTTGATCACCTCAAAGTATACCAAGCAAGAATGTCCAAAGATTACAACAAGAAGTTTAAACCACGCAAATTTGAAGTAGGAGATCTCATCCTCAAGGAGAATCCTAAGAACCAGCCTAACAGGGAGCAGAAAGGAAAGTTTAAACCTAACTGACTGGGACCTTATGTCATCACTGCTACTTTTGGGACTGGAGCTTATCAATTAGCTACACCTAAGGGGGACATTCTTTTAGATCCTATCAACACTCTACATTTGAAGTGGTTCTACGCTTAGTGTTCGACTAGAAAAGCCTGTACAACAAAAAATTCTTTGTAAAATACTAAAAACATTCAAAAAATTGATCCTGAAGAAATCCAAAAACATTGGAAATGGTCCTAGAAAATGGGTATCCTTGGTGAAAACCTGGTAAACAGGCACCTTGATACAACAAAAACACTCAAAAAAGCAAAAATAGAAAAAAAAATTAAAAAAGTGAAAAGTGCCTTGATGAGCACCTGGTAAAACAGGCATCTTGGTAGCAAAAGATCTTGCCAAGTGGTAAAAACCTGGCAATTAGGCATCACTTGTGTTCTGCACTCCATCTATCAATACACTACTGATACTAGGCCTTCACAATTTCACCTATGCTCATACGCTGACTTCATTTTCCTACATGACTATCTTGTCCTCACTTGGGATTTGTCTATCTTTACATCTTAGAAATAAGTCATTCTACACTAGGGGCATCTTTGTGGGTATAGTCAATTGCGGTTACTAGGTTGCTTTAGGATGGTTTGTTTCACGGACATAATCTTTATTGACACATGCACAACAATGCCACTTTGCAAAACAAGGGTGTCTTTTCACAACATCAGACACGACATTTACATTCACAAGCATTCCTACGAAGCTGTATTGGATCACAAATATGAATGACTTATCCTATCAATGCACAGACATGGAACACCATATTGCTTGTATTACAATTTTCTGATTGATGAATCTCTACTGTGTTTGACAGATGAATGAACAAGTACTACTTAAAAACACAGTTTTCTATTGGTTTGTTTATGATTCTTTTATATCCTGATGATGTTTTCAACTAGGGGCATCTAAGTAATTATAAATTTTATTTGATTGATTCTCAATTGATAATTATTATGTCTTCTTGGTTGCTCAATGATGTCTGTGCAAAGACAAAGAGTCGCAAGGATAGGGGGCATAATGTTTTCTTGATTTTTTGTGTATGGTGATTGTTCCCAATGACCCTATAAATTTCACCTAACTTGGATGTTTATGGTAAGAGCTTCCACTATGGGTGGATAGCCGCATACATCTCGATCTTTGTTATGAGTAAACTATGTTGAGTTTGAAACAATTTCCTTATCTATTTCCTGATCTAGAATCTCACTAAGGTATATGAATCATAATGTACCCAAGGACATGAATTTTCAAGGTCATTGCGGGTCCAATATCTTGCCTTAATCAGACTCTGGTATATTAAAAGGAAGGTGACTATTTTTGTTATCCTAGCTTCTATGCCTTGATGCCTAAGTCTATTTTTTGACATTTCAATAAAATCTAGTATTCATATTATCATAATATCAGTGGGTATTAGTGATGGTTGTAATATCTAATGGTATCCATTCTGAAAATTGCCCAATGATGATAAAAATGTTGCAATATTTGCTAAATCAGTGACAAGTCCTAAGAGTCTGCATATAGCTGCATTTAGGGATTGCATGGTACATTTATAAACAAAATAATAGCATAAGGAATTTTGAGCTCAAAAATTCTTTCTATCTTCTTCCAAAAATCCAAGTTTATTACTAATACCCATGCTTCTCAAAATCTTTGATCTATCGGGAACAAAATTGATCTCATATTTTCAATGTGATTAACTTGGTACTTGTGTGTTTACTCTTAATTACACCCCTGCTCCTTCACTTCTTCTACTCTATTCTTTCTTTCCCTAACTACTTCTTGCAAGTAATACGTTCATTCAACAAAGGGATTTTATTCTTTTCCTTCGATTTTGTTCCTGAGGGGGCATGATCACACTATCATCAATTAAATTTTTGCTCAAAACTACATTAAAAATGACTTCATTATCAAACAAACTAGGGGCATAACAGTTTCCTTGACTAAAGTTGGAATTTTTGGATAAAAAGCTTTGGTTCTCATGAGATGGATATCTTATGTTTCCTCATTTTAAAAGATTTTTATTAAGCTCCTGGCAGCTTCTTACTGATTTTCGAATGACATCCAAGTTCAGAATTAGTATTACCAATCTTTGGACGAAAACCAAGTTCAGAATTGGTATCTTTAAGAATCTTTTATTGATCTTTGGATGACAACCAAGTTCAAAATCAATTCTATCAGTTTTGTTCGATCAAGTGCGAGACTAATCTCATCAACATTTCATTCGACAACCAAGAATGAAATTCTCAATCTTTCTGAAGTCAAAATTAGAAACTTTCTTTGAATCAATGCGCTACTCGCACATCAATTCAAAGAGGGGCAAATGTAACCACCTAAATTTGGTCTATTCCAACTATGGACCCTATTTTCCCTAAGTGTGATCATACCCTCGATTATGTCCAAATGACCCTGTTACTACTTGGCATAATTCTTCTATTCATTTTAATGTCGTAGGTGATTTTTATCACTAATTTATATTAACTATTATAGCCATATAATTTAAATCAATGCAAAACAATTAAATCAAACCAAAAACAAATATGGCTATAGTATTTAATTATAAAGGAATTAAATGAATCCCTAAATAAATTTCCCACTTGCAAATAACCCATTCCCCTAGCCTATTTAATTTAATTAAAATGGCTATAGTCCCCTAATTATTAAAAAGCAATTTCATTGTTTAAATAATTAATTCTTATATTTTTAAATGAATTAAATAAGTTTATTTCATTTATTAATATTCCCTTAAACCCTAACCTAACCTATCTCAACCACTTCTACCCTGGGTTCTAACCCTTCTCAACCCATTCACCCTTGCTAATATAATTCTAAGCCTAATCTAATTCTAACCTCCCTCCCAATGTTGTCACATTCCATTAAGGAATGCTTAGCAACTCAACCCACTTGGGAGAGTCAACATTGTCAAGCTTGACTCTCTCCAAGTCCACTTTCTCAAGCCACCCTCTTACACCCTCCCTTGCTTCTTTAAGAATTTGATTAATGCCTTATTAATGAAGATGCCTTAACCCTATGTCTCTCCAATGCCTCATTAATTCCTTGGGCATTAATGGTTCTTACACCTCCATTAATAAATCTCTCAACTCATTAATTCACCTTGTCCCCCCCCTCTCTCTCTCTCCCATTCTTCTATAAATAGAAGCCAGTTTTGAGAGCAAAGGAGCCTTCACCTTAGATTTAAAATACATTGTTATGCTGTTGGATTAATCCTAGACTAATATTTCATTTCTTATTTCATGCTTTTACATTGTTATTATCCACATGCTTAGAGCTAGAATGCTTGTTTATCATCTTTTTAGTTTGTTTTAAACTAAAAATTCTTCATGCTAGGTTGTATTCGTCACTGATTGTAGCATATTCTAAGGGCTAATATGTTACTAATCACACTCCTCTTAGTTAGAAGGAAATAGGTCGATATTAGTGGGTTTTGTATGCTTTATCTAACCTTTCAAGCTAATCCAATGACTAATTGAGTGTTTGTGTCTTTTCTAATGCAATGACTTATTGAGGAATTTTGTGCTAAAAAATGGTTTCTATCTTCTTCTAAACATCAAGTTAATTACATCATCCATATTACTGATCTTAAATATTGTTGCACATTCATAGCATACATTTTTCATTCATTGAAAAACAGAAATAGGAAAATACAAAAATAAAGCATCCATGTATTGCATTTTTACTTTTACATCCTAAATGCATCCATATATATATTTTGCATAAACTGGAAAAATAAAAGAAACATACATTTGCATTTTCACATAAGTATCATTTAAAGCATATTTATATCTATAATGATCCATCACATCCAATCATGAAATGATGTTATCATTTTCAAACTACCTCATCATGAGACCAAGATATCATCACATGTGCAAACAAATACATTTATCACATCTCTGAAAGTAGAAAGAGCACTCATGAAACATGTCAGAATCCAGAATCTACATCAGATACATATCATCATCACATGGTACAAAGTATAAAGAGTATCAGAAAGCATAAAAGTGTATTAGTGAGCATAGAGAGTATCATTACGCCAAAAAATAATCAGATATATGTATGAATGTCATCTACAAAAATAGATCTCAGAAAGATCCAAATATACAAAAGAGGGGATCTCAGCAGGATCCAGATATACATTTGTGATCTCCAAATGTACATGTCATACAAAATAAAAAATCTCAGCTCTGTCTCACCCCCTCTCCCTGGTCCGAAGGAGGAGGAGGTGGTGCAAAAGGCGCTAATGGAGGAGGAATGGCCTCCTCTAACTACTGGGCCACTCGAGAAAATGAAGGAGTTCTCTGCCCCTCTGGTACTACTACATGATAAAGGGTGTAATAGTATGTATCCCTCTATCCCTGATGGACTGCTATATGGGCATGTGCATCCCTATCTTCCCTCAGTCTCTCCATCTGCCTGTCCCTATCTATGAGAAAGGCATCTGATATAGCCAGCCTGGACTCTGTTCTTGTGGCTCTAGCCTCCAAAACTATAATCTAAGCTCAGATCTGCTCCCTCTCCTGCTCACATCTTGACAAAGGATCTCCATCCCTACCTACATCCTGATCCTATGGCCTCTCTGGTGGTCCCTGCTGTCGCTGCCTCTACTGGTCCCTAGTCAGGAGTGGACCAGTATCTCTTTGTGGGGCCACAAATCTAAACCTTTGCCATATGCCCTGCCCACTACTACTTGCACCACCTATATCCATGGCCTCTCCTCCACCACCTCTATCATCTCCATTAGGCCCATCATCTGGAGGAGGATGCTTGCCATCCCTGCCCCCATCTCTCCCACCATCATAGCTCCCATGTCTCCCAGGAGCCCTGTCTCTACCTCCTCTACCCCTGACGGGTCGGTCATCAAGATCATAATCAAGTGGATCCTCTATGTAAGGAATGATCGCCTCTGGCACAGTGAATCATGGAAATGGGTACTGAAGCATCTCAGTAGCATAGCCATCTAAAACACCTGCATCCTCTACATCTAGATGAAGGTTCCAGTCTACTGCCACCATGTCCCTAATCTCCTGATGTGTAGTATCATAAGTCAACTGTGCACCCCATAGAGGTGTCTCATCTTGGGTACGAGCATAAACTGCAACATCCTATGTACGGCCCTATCGCCGCCCATATTGCCTCAGAACTCTGGTGATCATAAAATTCTCTATAATGTATCTTGTCTGACCAATCAGATATCTACTCTGACACAAAAATTGAACCTACCAGGCATCAGAGGTCCACACCTCGCAGTCTAGATATGGTCTCTAGACGACCTATATCATATCATCAAATAGGTCGTGCCAGTACTCGACCTTGCCCAGATGGGGCTACTGTAAAAGGCCTACATACATATATACATAAGGCTGCTCAGGTGCCCTCTACCTATCTATAATCAACCGTGTGACAGGGATGTGCTCCCAGGCCCAAATCTGCAAAATGAGTATACCCACGGTCATGTTGCGGGTGTGATGGTATACGATCTCATGAAGCTCTTTGTACATGTGTGCTAGTATGTAGCTCCCCCAAGAAAAACAATGCTGGTAAATGATCATCTTCTCGACCATGCTCATCTAGCCAACCAAGAATCCATGCTAACCCCTATCTGACATAAGGATAACACCTACCAAACCTACTAAGTACACAGCTAATTGATCATAGTGATCAACCATATAATCCCATGACAAGTATCTCCTATCTATGGTGTCATCCTAAAAGAATTTGCATGCAGTACCAATCACCACGCCAGCTCTAGACTCAAAAAAGACGTCATGCCCAACCATCAGTATGTGGAGTATCATTTAGGCATCCTCCAGTGTCACAATAATCTCTCCTATAGGTAAATGGAAGGTGTTGTGCTCAGAATGCCACCTCTTGGCAAGAGCAGTAACAAACCCTAGTTTACCCCGATCTTAGGTAAACCTATCAATGAATGAAATCCACATCGGATCATGGTGGTCTACTCATCATCTGAAAATCAGATAAACAATGCAAGTACATATGCAGGATAAGTGCCATGAAATGCGACTACCTCAAACTGGGCCTGATTTTGGACACAACAATCAAGTATCAAAATCCTATCTACAAACAGGGGCAGCCTCCTAAAACAACTAAGTCATTTCAAGTTCACAAGATGCAAACAAATCAACACATTAAAAAATCTAAGTCTTCTACCAGATGCGATCTTGGAAATACAGGATGCGATTGCGTATATAGGATGCTATCCCTGAAAAATGGGATGTGATCCTAAATGAGGGGTGCGATCCTAAGAAAATAGGATGCAACCCCCTGATAGATTTCGTAATAAAACAAGGCAAAACCTAAGGTACTGGATGCGATCCAGAAAAACCTGAATGCGACACAAAAATTCAGAAAAAACGGATACGATTCAGGAAAAACCAGATGCGGCTCAGGATTGACAGGATGCGATCTGAAATCCCAGATGTGATCCTCCATTCAAAGGACTATAACTATTACCAAAATGCATGAAATTCAAAAATGCAAAATTTATAGGGTAGTTTATCGAGCACTTACCGACAGTGGGTAGTCGGCTGGATGCTAGTGTCATCGACTAATCTCGAAACGGTGCTTCCTCACAGGGACTACCATCTTCTCTGCAGAGCTCTCTAAATTTCTATGGAGGAAAGTGAAAATGAATAGTGAAAGGGTAATTTTGGAGGCTTATATGGGTCTTTTGAGACATTTAGGGGTTCTGAAACTCCTCCCAGATAACTACAAATTCATTTCTATTATATTTTTACTCAAGTGGGAACCAAATCGAAGGTACCTAAGATGTTTTCAGCAGCACGGTGTCATTTTTGCGACAGTTTCAAAACTTATGAAATTTCTTCAGTTGTTCCCCACATTGGTCAATATTGCACATTTCATCATACATCTTGGTCTAAACATCATTTTCTCAGCTTTATTACTCATATTTTCATGTAATTAACTTGATAATCATGTGTTTATTTTTAAACACACCTTCTACTTCACGCTTTCTTGCCCTAACCACTTCCTGCAAGTGATACGTTCAACTAAGGGATTTATTTCTTTTCCTTCAATTTCATTCCCAAGGGGGCATCATCACACTATCATCAATTAAATATTTTCTCAAAACTGCATTAAAAATGACTTCGTTATCAAACAAACTAAGGGGCATAACAGTTTCCTTGACTAAAGTCAGAATTGTTGGATAAAAAGATTTGGTTCTCATGAGCTGGATATCTTATATTTCCTCATTTTAGAAGATTTTTATTAAAAGCTCCTGGCAGCTTCATACTGGCTTTTTGGATGATAACCAAGTTCAGAATCAATATTATCAATCTTTGGATGACAACCAAGTTCAGAATTGGTATCTTTAAAATCTTTTATTGATCTTTGGATGACAACTAAGTTCAAAATCAATTCTATCCATTTGGTTCGATCAAGTGCGAGACTGATCTCATCAATATTTTTTTCGACAACCAAGAACGGGATTCTCAATCTTTTTGAAGTCAAAATCAAAAAACTTTCTTTGAATCAATGCGCTGCTTGCATATCAATTCAAAGAGGGGCAAATTAACCACCTAAATTTGGTATGTTTCAACTATGGACCCTATTTTCCCTAAGTGTGATCATACTCTTGATTATGTCCAAACGACCCTGTTACTACTTGGCATAATTCTTCAAATCAATTTAATGTCCTAGGTGATTTTTATCACTAAATTATATTAACTATTATAGCCATATAATTTAAATCAATTCAAACCAATCAAATATGAATCAAAATCAAACATGGCTATAGTATTTAATTATAAAGGAATTAAGTAAATCCCTAAATCAATTACCCACTTGCAAATAACCCATTCCCCTAACCTATTTAATTTAATTAAAATGGCTATAGTCCCCTAATTATTAAAAAACAATTTTATTGTTTAATTAATTAATTACTATATTTTTAAATGAATTAAATAAGTTTAATTCATTTATTAATATTCCCTCAAACCCCAACCTAACCTATCTCAACCACTTCTACCCTAGGTTCTAACCCATCCCAACCTATTCCCCCCTTGCTAATCTAATTCTAAGCCTAATCTAATTCTAACCTCCCTCCTAATATTGTCACATTCCATTAGGGAATGTTTAACAACTAAACCCACTTGAGAAAGTCCACTTTCTCAAGCTTGACTTTCTTAAGGTCCACCTTCTCAAGTCATCCTCTTACACCCTCCCTTGCTTCTTTAAGGCTTTCATTAATGCCTTATTAATGAAAATACCTTAAGTCCATGCCTCCTCCATACCTCTTTAATGCCCAACGCATTAAAGCTTCTTACACCTCCATTAATGAGGCCCTCACCTCATTAATTCACCTTGTCTCCCCTCTCTTTCTCCCATTCTTCTATAAATAAAAGCCATTTTTGAGAGTAAAGGAGCCTTCACCTTACATTTAAAATACATTGTTATGCTGTTGGATTAATCCTAGACTAATATTTCACTTCTTATTTCATGCTTTTACATTGTTATTATCCACATGCTTAGAGCTAGAATGCTTGTTTATCATCTTTTTAGTTTTTTTTAAACTAAAAATCCTTCATGCTAGGTTGTATTCGTCACTGATTGTAGCATATTCTAAGGGATAATATGTTACTAATCACACTCCTCTTAGTTAGAAGGCAATAAGTCGATATTAGTGGGTTTGGTATGCTTTATCTAACCTTTCAAGCTAATGCAATGACTTATTGAGTGTTTGTGTCTTTCTTAACAGGTTCCCAAATACACACACACACATATTATTTTACTTTGAAGAATACTTTCCTTCCATAGGAAAAGTTGTATGGGACACAAGAAGATCCATAACCATTCAGATAGGTGAATTCATAGAACAAATTTTGATAATGTTATGCATGAGTATTTCAAAACCATTAAGGAAATTCTGCAAGCTAGAACAAGAATTCCTGAAAGTCTGATAGAGGAACACCAAGAAAACATATGTTTCATGGTAGATACTGATTTCACATACATCCAAGCAGTAGTACCAAGGAAATCATGGATTTTTAAATTAGAATATGAAATCAAAGTAGGATTAGCCAATGAGTGCATTAAGGCACTATTAAATGAACCAGTTGACAACAAGCAACTAAGATTTGGTACCTATGAAGAGGCCAAACATAAGATTAAAACAAATCTTGTTGTCAAGAAGGTTGTAAAATAGTTAAAATGAATGGTGAAGAATTTGAAAAAGAACTTGAATATATCTTCTAAAGGAGAAGAAGAAAGAGAAGGTGAAGAGGAACAAGAGGGTAAGGAGGAACTCATCAAGGACCAGCTTCCCATCGGTGATAAAATAGAGAAAAATGAATCAGAGGAAGAGAAGTCTGATTCACCACCTCCTCCTCCACCTAAGAAGTCAAGAATAAGGAGTCAAATAGAAAAGGATGCAACTCCTTTTCCCATGGTAAGAGGAAAGGTGTATAAAAGGAAACCTGACACACCAAAGGCAAAACAACCAATTAGGGCACCTACCAAAAGGAGGAAATTTGTTTAGATAAATGAGGATTTAGAGGACTCGGCTATGGATGAACCTGACACTACAAAACAAGAAAAGGAAATAGCAATGGTTACATCACCCACTGAAGACATTGATGAAATATGTAAGTATATTTCTAAAGCATCATCTCTTGGAAATCCTAAGATTAGGAAATGGTTAAGATGGGATTCTATAGAACATAATAAGATTGAAGATGAACTTATAGCTAAGATGTGCAAACACTATTATATCCCACTATAATTCACTACACGTGATGTACCAAAAGAACTATTAATTAGAATATCTTCTATATTCACTTTTGCACTACATGAGGAGAAGAGGATAAAAGAAAGAGTACTTGTTTCTCTTAAGCCTCCTGAATCAAAAAGAGAATAAATCAATGAAATCATGGAGAAACATGCAAAAAATTTCTCACCCAAGATGAGAGATTATAAATTTCTTGAAGAGAAGCTCATAGAGCTAGAATAAGAAACCCATGATACATGGAGCAAGATACTCAATCATGTTGAGAAGAGTAGTTATGAGAAGGAAACTGTCAATCGGAGAGATAACTCAACAACTGAGTTAGACAGTGAAGAAGTGCAAATAATTGGCCAGAAATAGATTGATATTATAGATGAATAATGGCCAAAAGATGGTGAAGATAATCAAGTACCAGCAAGTCCAATACACATCAGTTTAGAGCATGAATAAGTTACCAAAGAATAATTGTCAATAAAAGGTAACGTAACTGATGATATAAATGATGAATCATGGTTAGACAACATTGTCAATGACACCACAGGGCAAGACTCTACAGCAGAAGTTCAAAAAGATGAAGACATAAGTGTTGCAAAGGGAAATACTGACGGACAGGATACAACTATTGACACTACAATAGTCAATACACCTACAAACATGAATATTTTAATAGATGATATTGATATTCAGTCAAGTCAGGAAAAATCATCTAAGAAAGATGATAACATACCCAAGGATATGGATACAGATGAAAACAAAGTTGTATCCAACACTCAAAAGGATACATATATAGAAATGAAGGATGCAACTGACAATCAACAAGAAGTGTCAAATGAACAAACCAAAGAAGCAGATAATAAAATAGAGGATACACTGAGAAAGGGTGAAGAAAAAGATAAAAGTGAAGGAGTCAAGCAGGATGAAGGTATAAAAATTAAAGAAGATACATCTGTTGATACACCTAAGGCAAATGAGGAGACATCTTCACCAAACCAGCTAGTGGACTCAGAATAGATACAAAAGGATGCCTCATCTTCTCGACCCTCACCTACCAAGTCAACCCAATCTCATGCTTTACAGATGGTAGTACATCAATCTGTCACCCAGCCAAAGAAAAAGAAGAAGAAAACATTAAAGAAAGCCATCTTGGCTGTTACACTGGATGAAGTAATAGAATTTCCAAACTGGGATATTACCACTTTGGACAGTGATAAAATTCAAGAGTTTGGAGTGCTATGTCAAAGAAAAGCCATTCAAAAGAAAATGATACAAGAACACAGGGAAATAATGGCACTTGACAAGGCAAGAGATATTGTCCAACAACTTGTTCCTGAGGTAAAACTTGAAGAAAATGCTACAGTTAAGGAACAAATTGTTCTTACCGACGTAATCACAAAGCATAATATAGATGCATAAAAAGCTATGGAAGAACAAGAAGAAAAGAAGTATCAATAAAAATTAATTGATAAAATCACCTAAGGAGTGGAACTGAACAAGGTAAAGCTCTCTAAACTAACTGATCAATTAGAGCCAATGATTGCAGACAATATCAAGGCACATCATGACAAGGTCATTGAGGCTAACAGGCTAAGGCAAGAAATATGGAATGCTGAGACACAACTAAGAGGTGAGATTACAGAACTATAGGCACACATTCTACCTAATCTTACTATTCTACATCAGCATATTTCTGATGCAAGAAACCTTATTGCAACCCCCGAGATGTCTGTAGTAGACAACATCTATGATATACATATACGAATATCACTGGAGCACATGGCTCTAGAAATCCTAAAGGATAAATGGGAAAAGATGATGGAGGAGATCAAGTCCTCACATTCCCACCTTTTTGACAAGCTGTAAGTACCTTTTCCTTTAGAATAAAAAAAGGAGGAATAAAAAGGAAATGCATATTGTATGTACAGAAGGAACAAATATATAAAGATAGTTATGTACAATATATATCAAAAAAAAGAGAAAAATAAAAGTACATAAGGATATGTATATATACTTACACTTACCGACATATACATAGGGGGAGTCATTCAAATCACTAAGGAAGGAGTATACATAGGTGTACATACTAATACATTAAGTATGTTGCACATATCAATGTTTTTGATACTAATGTCAAAGGGGGAGATTGATGACATTAATTTTTCCATTAGTACACTTAGTGAAAAACATTGATAGAGATCATCGGTACAAGCATTACCAGTGGACTACAAGCATACCTGATAGAACACAAAGGTCATGAAAAATGCTAAGTATGGAATTGATCGACGAACACTGACAAGTGTTGCATCGACAAAGTGAAAAGGACATCACCAATAGGTCAATAACATAACATTGAGATCATCACCAAAAAAATAGAAAATGCATACACAATGACCAGCTCAAGAAAGGAACACTGATGACAAAGGAAATCGATCGTCAGAACCGACAGTCAATTAAAGAACCCGCAAATAGTGGATCTAAGTTTTATATGTCAGATAAAGCAATGTAATTCCATTTTTAAAGTTTCAATTTGTTTTAAATCATAACTTGAGGGTCAAGCAAGGTTTATGTAAATTTTTTAAAGCGTCCTAATGGATCGAAAATGTATCTAACTAAAGATCAAGGTCAAGTTGTAAACCTTGGATCTAGAGTTAACTTGCGAAGCGTGAATCAAGAATTGAGCCAAAATCTAGTATAAATAGATGTTCAAATCAATTGTGAGTTATGAATTC
>MU225388.1:1232332-1245364 GCA_018584345.1 Thuja plicata
TGATTACTTTCTAACCATTGTATCAGTCAAAATCCTTTAACTAGGTTGACCTAACAGTCATTGTATAAATCCTTTTAGCAAGGTGACATTTAGGTGGAATGTTCTAAGTCCTCTAACAAGGCCACTCATGATAGGGTGATTAAATCCTTTAACCAGGTCACATTTAGCAATGTGTTTTGTAACATTTAACAGGGTTGGCTCCTAACATAGCTCACTTCAGAAGAGTGAAAAGTTGATAGTATGGTATTGGTGGTTTTTCCCATATTGGGTTTCCACATTAATTCTGTTGTCAATCTGTGTGATTATATATGTTGTGTTTTACTGTCAAGTTTTTGCAAAGCTGATTAGATCTGAACAGTAAGCTGCATATGTATGTTGTTATTTTATGTTATTGTTGTCGAGCAGATTTGAGTTGTTCAAATTGGTATAAAGTTTAAATGGGCGCATCTAGACCCACGGATAATTGATTCACCCCACCTCTTAGTTATTTTGAATTCATTCTAAAAATTGGTATCAGAGCTTTGGTCTCTTGAAAATAGTTTAAAGGTACTTGGAGAAAAAGATCAAGATGTATAAAAAGGAGGTACCGAAGTTGAACAAAGAGAATTTCCTTGCATGGCAGAGTTTGATGGAATTCCATTTGGTTGGTAATGGTGATGCTGCTAAACACTATGTTGAATATGATTATGTAACCCCCACTGCACCTACCATAGCTACACAGTTAAGAGAAAAGAAAGAGCACAATCAAGCAATGTTGGAGATTGCATCATCATTGAATTAACATGAGTTTGAAGACATAAAGAATTGTACAACTGCAAAGAAAATGTGGGATTTCCTTGCAACCATCTATGGAGGTGATACAAATGTACTGAGAGAAAATTCTGAAAGCTTATGAGGTAAGTTTGATGAAATGAAAATGCAAGAAGGAGAAAATATAGTTCAATATTATGGTAGGATAAAGGAAGTTGTAAATGCTATTAGAGGAGCTAAGGGAACCATTGATGATAACACCATTATGAGAAAGGTACTAAGAACACTTCTTCCTATTTATGCTATTAGAGTCTCTGCAATTCAAGAGTTAAGATGTACTCCTAATAATAATTTGACTTTGAAAGGTCTGGTAGGTAGACTCACTGCATTTGAGATGTCAAATTTTTATAACTATACTCCACAAGCTATTGAGTTTGCATTCAGATCCCAGTTGGTCCTTAACAGATCAAAGAAAGGAAAGAAATGTGTGAACAGTGATAGGGACACTATTGATGATGATCTGAAAGAAATTGAAGCACTTATGGAAAGAATAATATCTAGAGGAAAAGGAAAAGTCAAAGGTAAACTTCCGATCATTTGTCTTTCATGTAACAAAGTTGGTCATATTGCTGCTAGATGTCCTGATAAGAATGACAAAGATGAAATAAGAGATAGAAAGTACAAAGACATAAAGGATGACTGAGACTTCAGAAAGTATAAGGATTACAAATTAAAAGGTAAGAAATCTTTCTATATAGCTGAAGAAGCTTCTGACAATGATTCTGACAAATCTAATGAAAATGATATAGAAGTTTTGTATGTTGCAATGAAAGATGATTCTGATGATGATGAGAAAACTACATTAATTTCTTATATGAGTAAAGGTGACCATTGGATTATTGATAGTGGTTTTTCATATCACATGATTGGTGATAAAGATAAATTTGAGACCCTAGATCAGTGTAATGTCGGTTATGTTAAATTTGGTAATGATGCACCATGTCTTGTTAAAGGGAAATGATCAATTAACTTGACTAACAAGATCAGATGTGACAATGTATATTAGGTTGATGACCTTAATTATAATTTATTGAGTGTTGCACAGCTGAATAATTTTGGTTACAGAGTTTAATTCCATCACAAGAAGGCAAATATCTATGATGCTACTGGAGAACTAGTTGGAAGTGATGAGAAAATAAAAGGTAACTTGTTCTATCTAGATTTAGCTGATGAGACATGCTTGTTTTGCACAATATAATGATGTTTGGTTATGGCATAAAAGGTTGTGTCATGTAAACTTTGATAACTTGGTAAGCATAAGAAAATTGAAAAAGGTTAGAGGGCTGCCTAAGTTAAAGAAACTTGAAAATGCAATGTGTAAGCAATGTCAATTGGGAAAGATGACTAAATCTCATTTCAAGAGCAAGACTCATACTTCTGAGGAATTAATGGAATTAGTTCATACTGACCTTTGTGGTCCCATTGGTGAGAAAAGTTACTATGGAGATAGATATTTCATTCTATTTTTTGATGATTACTCAAGAATGATGACTGTTATGTTTCTTAAAGAAAAATCTGATGCATTTCAATTATTTAAGTGGTACTTGGCAAAAGTTGAAAAGGAGACAAGTAAAAGTATGAAATGTTTGAGATCAGACAGAGGAGGTGAGTTTATTTATAATGAGTTTAACAGGTTCTGTAATGATCAAGGAATAAAAAGATAGATGTTCGCACCTAGAACACCACCACAGAATGGTATTGCTAAGAGAAGAAACAGATCTATTATGGACTATTCCAGAACATTAATGATGGAGAAAAATGTTGCACATAAATATTGGAGAGAAGCTGTAAGTACAATAATCTATACTATGAATAGAGTACAAGTCAAGAAAGGTACTACTACTACACCTTATGAACTTTGGTATGGATATGCACCTAATGTAAAATATTTCAAATTTTTTGGAAGCAAATGTTTCATACTAAAGGATAACAGAAATGGAAAACTTGATGCTAAAGGTGAGGAAGACATTTCTTGGTTATTCAACTAAGAGTAAAGCATATAAGTGTTTGAATTCTAACACTAACAAAATTGTGGAAAGTGCAAATGTTAGAATTGATGAGTATGCAGAAAGAAATGAAGCTGAAAGCACAAGGGAATATGAGAATTACATATCAGTCATCTATACGGATGAGGAAGATTCTAATACATTACCTGAACCTGGGAATGAGGTTTATGAGCAACAACTAGCACTTGCCGAGTTGCAAAATGAGGATGCCAGGAAATAGGAGGTAATTTCTGAGCTATCTGATGGAGATGTTGAGTCACATAATCAACCTGAATTGAAAGTGAATGATCAACCTAAAGTAGAAAGAGAACCTACTCTAGCAAAGTATGTGAGGAGGCACCATAAACCTGATCAAATCATAGGATTGGAGGATTCTGCAGTCATGAAAAGAAGCAATTTGAGAGATGATACATGCTTGTTATGTGATTTTGATCCTAAAACAATAAAAGATGCTTTAGACAATGAAGACCAGATACAAGCCATGAATGAAGAAATCAAACAAATTGAGAAGAATAAGACATGGACACTTTTACCTAGGCTGAATGATAAAAATGTAATTGGTACTAAATAGGTATTCAGGAATAAGCTGAATGAACATGGAGAGGTAAAAGAAATAAATCTAGACTGGTATGCAAAGTTTATGCACAAGAGGAAGGAATTGATTATGGAGAAACATTTGTCCCAGTTGCAAGATTGGAAGGAGTAAGAACATTACTTGCATATGCAGCCTACAAAGGTTTTAAAGTATATGAAATGGATGTGAATTCAACATTCCTAAATGGGATATTAGAAGAAGAAGTTTACATTGAACAAGTTGATGGATTTGTAGACCCAAATAAGAGGAATATGGTTTGTAGATTACACAAAGCACTATATGGATTGAAGCAAACACCAAGAGCATGGTATGAGAGATTACACAATTATTTGGTAAAGATTGGATTTGCAAGAACCAATGACAATAACAATCTGTATCTAAAGACAGAGCAATGTAAAGGTACTTTAGTAGCTGAAATTTTTGTTGATGACATTATATTTAGTGGACAATATGTCTTATGCCAAGCATTTGCAAAAGAGATGCAAACTGAATTTGAAATGTTTATGTTTGGTGAGATAAAAAAAATTTGTTGGCTTACAAATATATCAGATGAAGAATGGTATCTATATTACTCAATCAAAATATGTCAAGGAGATACTAAATTTTTTTGGAATGGAAGATTCAAAACCAGTGAGTACACCTATGGTTACTAGACAGAAGTTAACAAAGAATGATGATACAAAAGAAGTGAATCAAACCCTTTATAGATCAATGATTGGAAAGCTACAATATGTTGTACACAATAGACCTGATATTAAATTGGCTGTTGGTATTATTGTGAGATTTTCTGCCAATCCCAAGGAAACTCATATGATGGTAGTGAAAAGAATTTTAAGATATTTGAAGGGAACAAATGAATATGGTCTGTATTACAAAAGAAATGACAAGTTTGAACTCAGAGTTTATACTGACTCTGATTGGGTTGGAAATGTGGATGATAGGAAAAGAACCATATGAGGAGCATTTCTTCTGGGAAAAAGATTAGTTTCATGGACAAGCAAGAAATCACATTGCACCTCACAATCTATAGCTGAAGCTGAGTATGTGACAACACCAGTCAATTGTTCTAATATTGTGTGGTTGAAGATACTACTGAAAGGTATGAAAGAAGAGGTCATAGAACCAATTGTCATATATTGTGATAACACAAGTGCCATTAATATTTCTAAGAACCCTATAATGCACTCTAAGACAAAGCATATAGCTATCAAGTATCATTACTTGAGGGAGCTAGTTCAGAAAAAGGAAGTGAGACTGGAATATGTGAATACTAAAGAGCAGTTAGAAGAGGTATTTACAAAGGAAGTACCCAAGGATGCTCATGAGTATCTAGGAGGTAAATTAGGGGTGATTCCCCTAACTAAGGCTAATTAGTTTAGACTGGTACTATTACATCAAATGTTATACTCAGAATATTTTACACATTGATGCACAGGCAGTCACACTTTAGGATGTTGCCTAAAGTTGTGAAAGACAGACTTGAACGAAAAAGAGGATATGTTATAAACAAAGATGAAAGGAACAACATGATACAAAGTTTTGAATAGAATAATTTGCATGATGAAGATATCAACGTCTCTGACATTGTTGTCAATGAGGGAAAAGTTTACTAAGAAAAAGGAAGAGATTGTTGCTAAAGAAGGAAAGATTAATGAAAGAGGGAGTCTACAAATGAACAGAAACAACAAGATTTTAGTGTGATCACAGACACAAAGGGAGAAAAGTTTTATAGGATGAGAATTAGAATGAAACTAAAGACATTAATGAAGATGTGTTCATAACAAGGAACACAGGTAGAATTTTTGGATTATATGGTAATTATGGTTGGAAAATTATTGTTTTATTGTTTAGTGTTGCAATCAATGCCAAAGAGCGAGATTGTTGGAAATATTATTGGAAAGCCACAATGGAAACAATTGTTTTTTTTTCATTGATGTCAAACCTTAATTGGTAAGACTATTGCTATCTATTTGAGTACCATATCTATTGATTGATGAAGGAGATTTAACAAGAAGACCAAGTGAAATTTTTGAGGTATGGGAAATAACAAGGGTACTTGATCAGTTGGCACATTGGCAAACTAATGTGTTGTTTATCTTTTGATGAAAGTTTATTGTAAATAGTGTATGCCAAGCAAAGTCAATGATGACCAAGCACCAGTAAATTGCCGAGGAAAATAGTGGTGACCGAGCGTCAGTAAATTATGGAAGAACACAGTGTTGGACGAGCGACAATATTTTGGTAATTGTTGAGATTTGAGATCTTCTGCCGACTTAATTGATTTTATTGGAATATGTAAAGTTAAGTAAGGATAAGCACATTTGATCCACACTATGTAAATGCATAGGTAACCGTAAATAATGCATGGATCAAAGATTTAATTAGTGATTGCTTTGGAGAAATAAATTAAATGTAAAGATGGAAAGATCCGTTGGATCTGACCTAACCTAAGATCTACGATCTTGATTAAGCGGAAAAAGATTTATTTGACCTAGATGAAGAGGTATATGATAACCTCAAGGGGTTATTCATGATATTTTTATAGTATGCAAGAGGATTGCATAGTTAATTGACTGATTGGCATGATCTAAGCAGAGAAGCAGAGAGTTGCATAATTGATTGCTTGATGGATTTCCAAGAAGATCTGAAGATTGAAATGAAGATGGAGGCCACTCAGTAAATTAGCATTGGAGCTGAATTGGATCTAGATTTGAAAATTAAGTTGTATGTATCAGATCACACCTGTTGATTACTTTCTAACTATTGTATCAGTCAAAATCCTTTAACCAGGTTGACCTAACAGTCATTGTATAAATCCTTTTAGAAAGGTGACATTCAGGTGGAATGTTCTAAGTCGTCTAACAAGGCCACTCCTGATAGGGTGATTAAATCCTTTAACCAGGTCACTTATAGCAATGTGTTTTGTAACCTTTAACAAGGTTGGATCCTAATAGATCTCACTTCAAAAGAGTGAAAATTTGATAGCATGGTATTGGTGGTTTTTCCCATATTGGGTTTCCACGTTAATTTTGGTTTCAATCTGTGTGATTATATATGTTGTGATTTACTGTTAAGTTTCTGCAAAGTTGATTACATCTGAACAATAAACTACATATGTATGTTGTTATTTTATGTTATTGCTGCCAAGCAAATTTGAGTTGTTCAAATTGGTATAAATTTTAAATGGGCGCATCTAAACCTAAGGATAACTGATTCACCCCCCCTCTCAGTTATTCTAAATTCATTCTAATAAATAGTATATTTTCCTTTCACCTAATAGGGTGCATCATTTCCCATTCTAACAAATCCACCATCATAATGTTCAAGAAATTCAAATTTTCCTTTATCTCCAATCATGTGATGTGTACAACCACTATCAATAACCCAAATGTCATGCTTACTAACTTTAGAAATAAGTGATGTTTCTAAATATCTTTCATCTTTATCTGAATCATCTTTCAAAGCTACAAACACTATATCAATATCTTCATCACTATTAGAACCACCATCATTATCTTTATCTTTAGAAATGTAGCAAGCCTTCTTGCCTTTATGTTTGTAATCTCGGTTATCTCTTCTGTCATAATATCAGTTGCTTCTGTAGTCTCAGTCATCCTTTCTATCATTAGATCTATCATTTATTTCATCATTATTTTTGTTAGAGCATCTTGCAACAAAATGGCCAATCTCTTTACAGTTAAAATATATCAAAGGTAGTTTACCTTTATATCTTCCTTTATCTTTGTGCAATATTCTAACCATTAAAGATTCAAGTTTACCAAGTTCCTTATCATCACAATCACTGTCACTGTTATTTCTGATTATGTGTTTTCTACTATATTTACCGATTTTCAAAGTAGACATAAATGCGGATTCCATAGAAGGTACAATATTTTTGTCAAAATTATTTAGCTCAAAAGAAATCAATCTTCCAACAAGACTATCAATAGTAATATTATTTCCAGGTGTTGCTCCCATTTCATGTATTGCAGAGACTCTTAGATAATATGTAGGCAATAAAGTTCTAAGAATCTTACTCATAATAGTGTCTTAATCAATAGTTCCACCAACTCCTCTAATAGCATTCACAACTTCCTTAAGTACCTGAAGAGACGATAGAAAAGTATAAGGATACAATCTATTTCATGGTTGAAACTGATTGTGTGTGATTTGAGGAAGTGGAACCAAGGATGAAATGGTGTTAGCCTATGAGGTATGAAGGCAGTTCTAAGGTCTTAACAATGAAAGTAGAACATGTACTATCCTCAAAAATTGATCCATTTGAAGAGAGATGGGAGACATATGAAGAGAAATCTTCTAAGATAAGAGAAGAATAGACTAAAGAAAAAAAAAAAAAAAGTAGAAAAAGTTGTGGATGATCTAGTAGAAAAGGCTAGTATTACTAAGGAGAAGATGAAGAAGATAAGGAAAAATATGACCGAGAGTGCTTCTAGATTGGGGAGTACTGCCCTTGCAACCCTTCCACCTCCTAAAATTGAAAAGACTACAATTCCACCTCCTACTATTGTATATTTTCCTGATACTACACTTGAACCAACCATAAGGACATCGTAGACAAAGAAGACCTTAGAGATCCCCGTGAAGAGGAAAAGGTCCTCCAAACAGAATTCACCACCAAAGAAGCAGATGACTGAGGAAGTAAAAGAGAAGAATGTAGAGGAAGAGAAGAAATCAGGGTTAAGACAACTATGGAAACCAGATTTGAAGATGTTGGTGAAGAGAATTATTGAACAAGGAAGCTCAATTAGTTTCCCAAATATTATGATAAGTGTGATGCGAAAGATAGGATTCTGATTGAAGGTTATGTCATAGATCATATGCTTGCTTTCAAGAAAAATCTAATTGATATATAAGGTAGTATTCCCAAGGAATTGTATGAGATTCTGGAAATTATAAAACATTTAGCACTGACACAGGATGAGAAGATAAGAAGGAAATAAATAGATGATATGTTATTTGTTATATCTTATGATGAACATGAAAGGATTCTGAAAGCAATAAAACCATTATTGAGAATTAAATCTAGGATAATAAAGATAATAGGAATAAAATATGATGAGGTCATAGAGGACACACATAAAGATATTGATAAGGTTCTATTGAAAGTTGAGCCTGAAAACCCATCACATCCTAAGCACAAGGATACTAAGCCTATAAAAAGTCTTAGAGGAGAGTCATCCAAGGTTGCTAAAGTAAATATTGATACATCTAAGGATGAATAAGATAATAGTCAATTTATTAGTACAGTAAAGAAACCAAACTTATTTGTTGTTGGTGTGCATGTGTCTTTGGAAACCTCGCAGGATGCAAGTGACCCTTTTCAAGGGAAGGAGGATATTGTTACTGGTATTGATGTAAGTGATTATCTTGAATGTGACTAAGAAGAAAGTTGACACCATGGAAGAACCAAAAGAGAGTACAAAAGAGGTAGTTATAGAAGTAGAAATTAAAGTTGAAGTTAAGCAAGAAACACCTATATTAGTTTCTTCAGATTTATTGTTGTCAAGTGGAGATACAAATGTGAACACTGATGTAGAAACCATAGATGAGGATCAACTAATGAAGCTATCTTATATAGCCTTTTCCAAAGAAAAAGAGATATCTGAACATAAAATGGAGAAAAAGTCAAGGGTAATGGAAAGAGAAGTTGATACCATCAACAAACTCCTACCCCTACCTTTCACTTTCCAAGGAAAAGATACAACAGAGTACCTAAAAAAAAACATTAGATGAATTTGATAGTCACTTTGAGTCTCTGGAGAAGATCAAAGAAGTGAGAGTAGAATAGAAATACTTGGCGAAGAAACTTGAGAAATTATGCAAGTCTTTCAAATGGGACTTGGGCATACTAAGTAACACTATTGCTGAAGTGAAGACATGCATTGGACATGGAAGGAAGTTATACAGTTACTGTATAAATCCCATCAAACATCTACAGAATATTGAAGATATCATTTCTAATGAAAAAAAGACTCTAGCTTTGACACATAGTTGTGAGTCCTCACACATTGTCGTAGAGCTGGGTAAGTAAGTGTCCAGACCATTGGAAAAAATTAGTGTATTAAAAATACTAAAAGGGAGAGTAATTGGAAGATTTGGTGTGTTGAAGAGTTTAATCACTCATAAACTATAAATTCTTGAAAAAAACCTTTCTAACATGGAGACAACAGTGAAGGCACTCACAGATAATATGCCTACATAACTAAAGAGAGATGATACATTGTCATTTTCTCTAAATGGAGTGATCCATGTGGGTCAAATTTTGGTAAAGACATGGACTACAAAGGAAAAGCTCTTGGAAACCTCTTTCCAAGATGTACATCACATGGTCTAAATTTTGGTGAGCAGTTGTGAAATTTTGTTGTGTATATAGATCTTATATTTTTGGTACACCTTTTCCATTGATCTCAAAGGGGGATTATTATGTATGAAAAATATAATGGAGAATTTAGTATGTACTTAGTCAAGTATTTGGTATTGACCACTTAGTCATTTTTCACTAAGTGTTGCCATCAATGCCAATGGGGGAGATTGTTGGCAAGTATCACAATTAGGATTTCATAAAGGTTTATATTTATGGAAACACTACTCATCTGTATGGCTGCTTGGAGTACAACACAATTTTGGATATTCAATTTTGTTAAAATGACTAAGTCCATAATATAGTTTACAGTGAATAGTCACACAATTTTTGTCAGTAAGCATAGGATATGAAGATCTAAGTCATGTGAGCTTAGAGGCAGGCATTTTGGGATATAGTAGACCTTCAATTAAGTTCTCAAGTGTTTTGAAGTTGATTGTTGAGAGTTACAACATGTTGAAGACATGCGCATATAATATAACAACATAACAGAGCAATTGAATGGTCGTGATGATTAGGGGAGTAATTTGTGGAATTCATAAGTGCTAAGTTGGATTTGGATAGGGTCCTACCCTACTTTTAGTATTGTATTATTTTTGAATATGGATTTTATATTTGGTTAAGTGTTGGACACATTTTGTGGTGTTCTTAAGAGCCAACTAGAAGATTCTTTTTAAGATCGAGTATATAAGTAGAATTGTTTTGATGCGAAGTATAAGATACAATATATGTGAAATGCATGAATGCGTTGTGATTTCAAGATCAGATAGAAGTTGATGTGAGATATAACTAAGAATAGAAAATTATTGTATTTTTCACCTTTGATAAATCATTGTAATGGAACAAATTTTATGATTGTAGAGTTGTGGGCTCATTGTATACCTTTAACAAGGTTTTCTATCCTTTAATAGGGATATGTACTAAATGTAATATTCAGCTCCTAACATGGCTAGGTCTCCTAACATGGACACTATACTCTTAGTGAAATTTTTGTGGGTATCATCTCCACCGAGGTTTTCCCTTGGCCAGGGTTTCCCCGTGAACAAATTATGGTGTTATGAGTTATTTAGTTTGTGTATATTCTTTTCATTCCAGTTATTGCATGGTTGATTTTGAATTGGTTAAATAAGTTTATAAAGTGTTGTAATACTGATTCACCCCCCTCTCAGTATTACTTAATCCTAATAGTGTGTATCCTTGATAAGGACCTCTTCCTTGTTTGAAATTGCATGTCAATTATAAACAAATCCCTTACTTGGGGGTTTAAAGTTTGACATCCTTCATCAATAGTCCCTTTTTACCTATAAATAGGGGGGAAAGGTGAATTTTTGGTCTCTTTCACCTCTCTTTGTCCAACATGATATTTTTTTTCAAGAAGTCCTTTTAGAAGTAGTTGTCTTAGAACACAAATCTCTTCCTCTTAAGGATCCCTTTACCCTTGTTGCAAGATATATTTTTACACATTTGCCTCGCCCTTGGCCTCTAAGGTTTTCTCACTCTTTGGCTAAGGTTGTATGTACATTGTTTCCTAAAGGATATCTCCTTGGTGTTGAAGGTGGATATGCTTGTTCTAATTTTCCTTAAGATATCATCATAGCTCTATGTTGTCATATTAAGGAGGGGGCATATATGTGGCCTCCTTGTGTATTATATAGCATATTCCTAATGAGACAATTCTTTCCTTGTAGAAATAATCTTTTACGCCCTTGTGTATTATTATTTTATGGAATCCTAAATCCTCTTTTATGCCCTTGTGTAATATTATTTAATGGATTCCTAGATACTCTTTTGTAATGCCCTTGCACATTCTTATTTAATGGATTCCTAATTCCTCTTTTATTCCCTTGCATATTATTATTTAATAGATTCCTAAATCCTCTTTTACGCCCTTGCAGATTATTTAGCAGATTCCTATGGAGATAATGGTTTCCTTGCGACTATCATTTTGCACCATTTTAGTAGGATTTCTTGGGATAAAATGCTCTCCTAGGTTATTATTGGATGTGTTGACTAGTATAATGCAAATTTCTAGATTATCAATTCCATTTTTGCACCGATTCTCTCTTTCTTTGGATGAGTGGAACTATCATAACATAATTTTCTTGAATATTTCTTACTTGTCCTCCTCTTTATCTCATAGATCACACAAAATAGTGAATCTTATTGTCTAGTGGAATCTATGCCTTTTCATGGATCGCCTGGCACAACACAAGTTTCTAGGCTGTGTAATTCATAGCTTCCTTTCTCTCTCCTCCATGATACAATAAGAAATAGGTACCTTTCAAGTTGGTTGATCATGGATTCTTGTCTCATCTTTGATGTGTTCTCTTGTTCTTCCTATGAGACCACTTGTGCTCTTGTAATATCATTCTAAATCTGGCACTAGTGGTTGTGACATTTTGATTATCATCGAGGTCACTTTAACTACTTGAGGGTATGTGTAGCATCATGACAGGCCCAAAAAATAGCGATATGAAAAAAGAATATGTTTTTTGTTAACCCAAAAATGCAAAAATCCGTGTTGACTTTTTGGTTGGATTAAGTGTCAATACATGTAGCCATGGAAAATTTCATTTTTAACTACCTCATATGAAAATATGGGATACCTTTGGCCATTTGTATTAACAACAACAATAATTAAAAAATTAGGATGTAAGAGAACTCTATGAGAAATTTTGTATCTTGATGACATAAGTTTTTCCATTAGTATGCAAAGAGAAAATAGTTGTTATGAACCATCGGCATGATCACACTATCATCAACTAAATTTTTGCTTGAAATAGCATCACAACGACTTCGTTATCAAACAAACTAAGGGGCACGACAGTTTCTTGACTAATGTCGAAACTGTTGGATAGAAAGCTTTGGTTCTCATAAGCTGGATATCTTGTGTTTCCTTATCATCTTAAGATTTTTAAAAAAAGCTCCTAGTAGCTTCATATTGGCTTTCGGACAACAACCAAGTTCGGAACCAATATTATCAATTTTCGGACGACAACCAAGTTCAAAACTGGTATTTTTAAAATCTTTTATTGATCTTTGGACGACAACCAAGTTCAAAATCAATTCTATCAGTTTATTTCAATCAAGTGCGAGACTGATCTCATCAACGTTTCGTTCGACAACCAAGAACGGGATTCTCAAAATCTTCTTTTGAAGTCAAAATCAGAAATTTTCTTTGAATCAATGCGCTGCTCGCACATCAATTCAAAGAGGGGCAAATGTAACCACCTAATTTT
>MU225388.1:1245952-1277851 GCA_018584345.1 Thuja plicata
GACTTCATTAATGAAGATTCCTTAAGCCCATGTCTCTCCCATGCCTCATTAATGCCTTGGGCATTAATTGCACCTACATGTGCATTAATGGCACCTACATGTGCATTTATTGGGCCTCCAAGCTCATGAATGAACCTTGTATCCCCTCTTTCTCCCATTTCTTCTATAAATAGGAGCATGTTTTGAGAGCAAATAAGCCTTCCTCTTAGATCATATTTGCATTTTTATGCTGCTCTTTTTATGCTAGATTACTCCTCATTTCATTGCAAATACTAATTTTTAGTGTTCTTTTATCATTTCATAGCTTGTATGCATGCATGTTTAATCATTTTTAGCTCATTTTAACTCAAATCCTTCGTATTTAGGTTGTATTGGTCACTGTTTCATCACTATATTCTGAGGGCTGATATAGTGGTGTTCATACTCTTCCTAGATTAGAAGGCAATAGGTCGCCTTTAGAGGGTTTTGTGTGTTTTTCATGCTTTTACTAACCCTAAGTTACTAAAACAATGATCTATTGAAGTGTTTGTGTCCATCTAACAGGTACCAACTACACCGAAAGTAAGGCTTTAGTTCAGACCAAAAGTGCTAAGTAAAGGGAAACCCGATGACGCATGTTTTATAGTGTAAACCAAAAAGTGAAACCTGAATATGATATAGAGGAACCCGAAAAGCAAGTTACACTATAAACCAAAAGAGAAGAAATAGAGGAACCCAACAGACAGTTCACCAAAGGAACACCAAAAGATAGTCAAACTGATTTCAGAGAAAACTGAACACCAGACACCGAAAGTTAGTTATATCCCAAGAAAAGTGGATCTAACTTCCATGTCAGATAAAATAGTAATATTCTATTTTTAGAGTTTTGATTTGTTTTAAAACCATTTCTTGAGAAATAAGAAACATAATTGTAATTGTTTTAATTAGTTTAACTGATTAAAAACATGCAAAATAGGAGATCAAGGTCAAGTTATAAACCTTTGATCATAGAGTTAAGTTTGTAATATGTGAAACTTAAATAGGTAAATCTATTGTATAAATAGATGTTGTAATCATTCATTTGAAATGGATGAGAGGATTATTGTATCCAATGAGCACATCTATGGATCAGACTAAGAGTTTCAAGAAGCAGAACAACAAAAGATGAATTTGGTTATCAAGAACCAAGAACCAATGCTATCGAGCAACAAAGGTATTAATAAATCACATTAGGTGATACTTTGTACATGTAATCTCTAATGGATCTATAATCAGAAATTGTAGATTGCATACACTCATGTCAATGAGTATTTTTGTCTACATTCTAACAAGTGTAGAAAATAGAAGAAATCCTTTCAAGAAAGGTGGATTTAACAATCCTATTGTAAATCTCTTAACCGAGTGTGCACTAAACAATGTTGATAAAGCTCTTAATAGATTAGACCTTAACCAGTCTCCACATAATACTCCTCAATCAGAAGTGATCAAAATTATAAGCCTTAACCGACCCTTCCAAAAATGGCCCCTTCCAATCTGCATATAGACAAAGTTTTTGTGGGTGCCATCCCCACTGCAGTTTTTACCTTCTAACAGGGGTTTTCTACATTACCATATCTTGTGTTATGTGTTATTTCTTTCATTAATGTTTCTATGAATGTCTACATACAATTAAGATTATGAATTAATATCACATGCATAAAGAAAGAACAACAGATATGATTGGTAAAGCAAAGATTTGATTACATAAGGTTAAAGGTTAATTAACTAAAAATTTTAGAGGTACTGATTCACCCCTCCCCTCTCAGTACACACTTCCCATTATTGCCAACAATTGGTATCAGAGCTAGATCTCTTATTTGGAAAGTTTAAAGACTTAAGAGAAAAGATCATACAATGGAGAAGTACAGGCTTGACAAGAGTATTGAGAATTAGCAGTTAGAAATTCAGATCTTCTATGAGTAGTATAAAGAAGCTAGAATCAAGATGAGACAACATCTAGATGAAAGAAATATTATGGAATCTCGATGTAATGAAATAGAATACCATGAAGAAGAGATACCGGATCTATTTGAGTCTTCAAGATCTACAACTAGAAAAGCATCAGACACATTAGAAGAAAGCATCACAAGTCTGAATGAAATCAATCAATATCTGGCTGGACAAGTAAAATCTCTGCAAATTGGTAAAGAGACACAAATGGTAAGAATGGTTGATTTCATGAACAATACTAGACAAGATAAGCAAGAAAGAACACTAGCTATTGATGATAGAAGGAAGATTATTGAAAAGCTACAAGAGAAAGAGTCAAAAATACAAATATTGATGAAACATCATCAAGAGATTACAAATTAGATTATTCTTATGAGTCAAGAGGCAAACATAATGAAAAAAAAACTCATTGAAGAATAGAAGCTATCAGTGAGCTAAGAGAAGAAAATGAAAAGCTAAAACATGAACTGAGAATTCAGTAATAGCATAATGAAATAATCAAGAGAGCTGAAGAAAGCAACAAGAGGATGGATGATTTTCTTGATGGACAAAGAAGAGTCAACAACAATACCAGACTAGGGTATACCAAAAAATGAAGAATCATCAAACCAAGTTGATCCAAATAATGTCTATGCAAATCCAAGACCAAGAAAGCTGACATGCAATCAATGTGGAAGGCAAGGCCACACATCAAATGTATGTAGAGGAAAAATGAAAGGCATTCCTAAATCCACATCTTCATTCATAGGAATTTGTTATAAATGTAACAAGAAAGGACATAAAGCATATGAATGTAAATCTGAGGTGAAACAAAAAAAGAAGGAAACCTACATGGAAAAATACTATCCTGCTTGCAAAATGCATGTGCACACATCTCTTGAATGCTAGAAAAATAAAAGGTAGACATGGAAGCCTAAATAAAATGAAACTACCTATCAACTGAAAAGAGTCGGTAACCAGTATGTTTGGGATTACAACACATGGGAAAATTGTACATCATGTGGAAGATTTGGTCACATAGCTACAAACTACATGAGACAATGGACAAGAAAGTTGAGGAGCTGGACTAACCCAGAAATAGAATGTCTACACTGTCATAAAGTTGGTCATCTGAAGAAAGAATGCAGAGACCGAATGAAAGAGACAAACACCTTTGCCAATGGAAACACCATTAAAGACATCAGGAAGATGAGAAACAAAATGTGGAGGAAAGCTACAAACACTGATGAAGCTGGACTGAGAAACGCAATTAGTGACACCTTATCCAATGGATCTAGTGACATCACCAGCCCCACCTAAGAAAAAAAAGTAATTATGGAACTACATTATATCAAGTTATATTTTGGATCAGTTCCATTATACATAGTTAAAATACCAAATCAACATGATTAAAGATGCACTATGGTATTACTTGTTATAATTTGAATAATTAAATCTCATCAGTCAATATATACTGAAACACATCAGTGTACATACAAAGCTAAGTTTTCTATACTTACCAAGAATCATTGGTTAACACATAAAGGCTAATTCGCTAGTGTAAACTAAGATTTGTCAGTAATCATGTGAATTGACAATGTTGTCTTCACCATACACCAAAATTCATTGGTGAATGCAACAAGTTAATAGCTTCCTTGAAGCATCACATTATCACCGGTAATCTTGTTGTGTATCACCTGAAAAATCCATCTTCACACACCAAAAAGTGGTTGAGCATTAATGACTCAACTTAGGGAAAATTCTATAAATAGATGATGAAAGGGTTTCATTTCTCACCAAGCGACTAGAGTGAAGAGACAAAGAAAAATTAGAGAACGAAGTGAAAACATTGTAGAGAAACTCCAACCCGGCTCATAAGCACTCAAACATATTCCTAATATCTAGAGAGGTTGAAATAAGTAACAAAAATAACTGAGAACTCTATTTTCATTCATGAGAAAAAGCCCTAATTTTAGAAACGATGGCAACTACATCAAGAACCGCTAAGATCAAGAATGATAAGAAGATAAGGTCAACCTAATAAAGAATTCAACTTGTGAAGAACCTCATTACAAGATATGTCCCAAGGTTGCTTCACAACCCGACAATGCTGGTGCATTCTCAAGTATACCAGTTAGGGTTTTGCTCATCGAAGACTTGCAAGCATATATACACAAGACCTGGAAGTTGAGAAAGCTTTCAAGAAGCTTTGTAATGATGATAACACTATTAAGGAAGAGCATAAGAACATTGAGGAAAAAGGGCTCACTAATGTCCTATGGTTCCTGAAGGAGTTCAAGACCGAATGGATTTGGTTAGTACTAAGCAGGATACATGATCAAACATTATGGTTGGATGAGCCAAAACTAATAACCAGGGATGTCATACATGCTATTGTCGGTTATCCCATAATTGATAAGGTAAAGACACTAGAATACCTGCCTAAAGTTGAAATTGAGAAGAGTACAGGAGTAGCATGGGATGGAAGATGACTAAAGGTATCCAACATCACCAATGATGAATTAAAATTTGGAGCATGTGTCTTAGGATACAAGTTATTTCAACCTAGCAGGATGAACAGTATTGCATCCAGAGTAGTGGATACAACATACAAGATTGTCAAGAAGGGACTTTTGCTGGATCTGTCAGAAATTCTGCTAAGACAATTGGATGAGAACATGAAGATAATAAGGACTGCAAAGTCTAACTCATGTAAGTTTGGAACACATCATGTGCATATTTTTCTATTTCCAAGAATCTTTCCCATCTATAAGAAATGTCAAATGGGACACAACAAGACTAGTGACCATACAAATTAGTGAGTTCATCAAATCACTAGGAGATAATTTTGAATCAGTCATGAATGAATACTTTGTTGGATTCAAAGATAGAATGCAAAAGAGAGTAAGTATTCCAGAACAGTTAATAAAAAAATTCAAGACTGACATATGTTGTATGGTGGACACTGACTACACCTACATCAAGCTAGCTATACCGAGAACAACATGGCTAGCACCACTTGATTATGAGGTGAATATAGATCAAGCATCAAATGCTATTAAGGAATTGATAAATGAACCATTGGAAAAATCACAACCCAAGTTTGGAACTTATGAAGAAGCTAAAGAAAGGATTAAAACTGGCTTAGCTGTGATGAAGATTGATAGGAAGAAAGACAAGATGGTTAAGAACTTGAAGAAAAAGCTATTGGTGAATGAAGAGGAAAATGAACAGAAAGAAGAAACTGAGGGTCAGTCACTCATCGGTGAAGTTGAGAAGGAGAATGACTTACAATCTACAGAGTCAGACACACCACTACCTCCACCAGCAAAGAAACCTAGGACCACTACTACATCCAAGACCAGGAGTCAGACAATAAAGGATGCAAGTCCTTCACTGATAAAGAAAGGTCAAGCAAGGACCTACAGAATAAAACCTCAAACCAAATAGCCCAAAGCACCAAAGAGGAGAAGGAAATTAATCCTAACCAAGGAATATATCGAAGATACTCAGGAGGATGAATCTGTCCAAAAATAAAAGAGTAAGATTCCTGAAACTGTTGATGAAGTATGTGCTTCAATTATCAAATTAGGAATAGTAAATGATAGAAAGATTAAGAAATGGATAACATTGGATCCCGAGGATCAAAATAAATTGAAGAGGAAATTATCAAAATGATATTTATATTCAAATATCTTCCAATACAATTAGCAAATAAAATGCCAAAAGAACTTCATGATAGATTATCAGCAAGATGGATATTTTCATTACACTCTGAGAAAGAGATTAGGGAAAGAGCCCTAGGTTCTGTCATGCCTCCTGAATCTAAAATGGAGGAGATTGAAGAAGTGATGAATAAACACTCCACTAGGTTCTCACCAAAGTTAAGAGCCTATCAAGTACTTCAAGGACATCTACTTGAACTAGACAGGAAGAGTGAGGTTGAATGGAGAAAGATACTTGATATGCCTAAAAAGGATACAAGTCCCGAGCCAAAAATAGCTCTTACCAAAAATAAATAGTTTAAGGATGATCAGGCTAAACAGAGCCCCGAACATATTACTATCATTGATGAAGATGTCAATGAAGAATCATTGAGCACAAAAGGAAACAAGGATATAGATGTTGCAGATCAAACATGGCCGAACAATACAATTCTTGATATTACTGGAGGAGATCCTGCAGATGAGATATAGAAAGATGAAGATGTCACTATTGTCAAGGACCAAATTGATGAATAGGACACTACAACAGATTCAGCACAGGTAGACACACCAGGAAAAATACTACTATTGATACAAACTATCAACATTATCTCAGAAAAGGAGAAGTTACCTGAGAAAGAAACAAGCATACCTGAGAATAAGGGCAATGATGAACAAAAAGATACATCTAAAGAAAAGAAGGATACAACTAATGAAAATGTAGTCATTGGTGGAGAACAAAAAGATGGAGATAACACCAAAAAGATACACAAATTAAAGATACAGATGAAGTGCAAAAAGAGAAAGGTGAACAAGATAAGACAGTTGATACCATGCCTAAGGACACCAAAGGAGAAGCTGTAGATACACTGAAGGTAGATAAGGGGACATCCTCAGACAAATTACATGAAAACACTGAGAAATAAGAAAAAGGTACAACACCACAGAAGCTATCAAGTAGCACATCAGACCAAGCAAAGAAGCTAGCTATGGTTTTACATACAGGTGCATCACAAAAGAAGAAGAATAAAACCAAGAAGAATAAGTTGGAGGTCACACTTGATGAGATCATAGAAATACCAAAGTGTGATCCAACTACTTTAGATTTTGAATCACTCCAAGAATATGGAGAAATTTGTCAAAGGAAATCTTTGCAAGAAAAGATTAAAAATCAACACCGAGACTCCTTAGTACTGGAAACCACAAGGGACATCTTAAACCAGATAGTTCCCAACATATATGTTGATCACAATGCACCTTTCCTAGATCAAATTTCCCTTCTCACTAACTCCATCACAACATAGAATGTGGATACATAAAAGGCGATTGAGGAATGAGCAGAACAGAAGTTCCAATTCAAATTAATAGAAAATATCAATCAAGAAGTGGTAGAAAATAAGGTAAAGCTTTCAGAATTAACAAATGAATTAGATACAATCATTACTTAAGTTTTTTCCTTAATTTAAAAGCTATGCACTTTGGAGAAATTCACAAAGGATAATAATGATAAGATTGCAAAGATCAATTTCGATCTAACTGCAAATGCTCAAAGTCTAACCACAGATGGAAATGCAATCAAATTGCATTATGAGAAGATAATTGAAATCAAATGGTTAAGACAAGAAATTTGGGAAGAAGAATCATAGTTTTAAGAAGAGGTTACCAAGATACAAGCTCAAATTTTACTAAACCTCACACTTTTGCAACAACACATAAGTTTGACAAGACAACTAATTGCCACCCCTAAGATGTCTGTAGCAGAAAAAATCTATGACATGCATGCTAGGATCACATTAGAGCATATGGATCTTGATAATTTAAAGGAGAAATGGGAGAATATGATGGAGGAAATGAAGACCTCTCACTCTCATAATTTTGATAAGCTATAGGTATGCACCTTTGCCCTTACTATCAAAAAAGGGGTAAAAGGAAAATGATATGTACAAAGCATATAGTAAAAAGGGGAAAAGGAAGAGATAGTATAAAGACAAGTGTACATACACCTATACTATACTATACTTGCATATGCATAGGGGGAGTCATGAAATGACTAAGTAATATATATGGTGTACATACTATAAATCTTTAGTATTTTCCACACATCAGTTTTTGATACTAATGTTAAAGGGGGAGATTGATGACATAAGTTTTTCCATTAGTATGCAAAGTGAAAATAGTTGTTATGAACCATCAGTTATAATACACTGAAAGTCAGGTTTCAGTTCAGACTGAAAGTGCTAAGTAAAGGGAAACCCGACCACACAAGTTTTGTAGTGTAATCTGAAAAGTGCAACCCAAAGATGATACAAAGGAACCTAACAAGCAGGTTACACTATAAACTGAAAGAGAAGAAATAGAGGAACCTGAAAAACAAGGGAACTTGACAGACAGTTCAACAAAGGAACACCAAAAGACATTTAAACTAATTTAAGAGAAAACTGAGCACCAGACACCGAAATTCAGTTATATCCCAATAAAAGTGGATCTAACTTCCACGTCAGATAAAATAGTTATATTCTATTTTTAGAGTTTTGATTTTTTTAAAAACCATTTCTTGAGGAACAATAAACATAATTGTAATTGTTTTAATCAGTCTAACTGATTAAAAACATGCAAAATAGGAGATCAAGGTCAAGTTGTAAACCTTTTATCATAGAGTTAAGTTTGTAATACATGGAACTTAATTAGGTCAATCTATTGTATAAATAGATTTTGTAATAATTAATTTGAAATGGATGAGAGGATAATTTTAGCCAACGAGCACATCTATGGATCAAATTGAGAGTTTCAAGAAGCAGAACAACAAAAGATGAATTTGCTTATCAAGAACCAAGAACCAAGGCTACCAAGCAACAAAGGTATTAATCAATCACATTAGGTGATAATTTTTACATGTAATATTGAATGGATATGTAATAAAAAATTATAGATTGCATACACTAAGGTTAATGATTATTTTTGTCTACATTATAACAAGTGTAGCAAATAGAAGAAATCCTTTCAAGAAAGGTGGATTTAACAATCCTATTGTAAATCTCTTAACTGAGTGCATACTAAACAATGTTTCTAAAATTCTTAATAGAGTAGACCTTAACCAATCTCCACACAATACTCCTAACAGGGTAGATCATCAGAAGTGATCAAAATTGTAAGCCTTAATCGGCCCCTTCCAATCTGCTGATAGTGAAGTTTTTGTGGGTGTCATCCCCACCGTAGTTTTTACCTTCTAACAGGGGTTTTCTGCATTACCATATCTTGTGTTATGTGTTATTTCTTTCATGAATGTTTCTATGAATGTCTACATACAATTAAGATTATGAATTGATATCACATGCATAGAGAAAGAGCAACATATATGATCGATAAAGCAAAGATTTGATTACATAAGGTTAAAGGTTAATTAAATAAAAAATTTAGAGGTACTGATTCACCCCTCCCCTCTCAGTAGACACTTTCCATTATTTCCAACATATCTAGCATTAATTATCTACACCTTATTATCCATTGAGAAATAGTCAAGATGAGGCGTATAAAAAACTATCATCAAAATTCTCAAAAAGATCGTCAATGACACTGGCTCTTATTGACATGTATAGTTGAATATATATTTGTGGGGCATATCACACCAACATCCATACCCCTACAGGAGCTCTTTCTTATTGACTAGTTTATGGGGTAGAAACAATACTCCATGTTGAAGTTGAAATAACATTATTGAGAGTTTATTGGCATCACTTGATCGATGAAGAAGACTATAGAGTGTCCATATTACATGAGCTAGAATTGTAAGATGGTAAAAGACAAGTTGTAATAGCTCATTTACAAGCATATTAGAATCAAATTAGGTGGAGCTATAACAAAAATTCCACAAATTAGAAATTTGAGGTCATAGACTTGGTCCTTTGTCCCAAGCCCTAAACATCAACAGGATAGAGATAGACTGGGTAAATTTGAAGAAAATTGGTTGGGACCCTTCATAGTCACTACATATGGGTTTAGACCATATTATTTGGAAACACTAAAGAGAGAACCACTCTCAGATCTTGCCAATATCATGCACCTTTAGAAATATTATACATAAAAAAGAACCAATCACCTTGATAAAAACCTGGAAAAAAGACATCTTGAAGAGAAAATTCATAAAGATAGATAGATTCACCCTATAGTGAAAACTTAGAAAATAGGTACTTGAGGTAAGTATCACCATGAAAACCTATAAAAATAGGTGCTTGGGGTAAGTACAGTGGTGAAAACCTGATGAACTATAACTGATTAAATGTTTGAAGATGTTAAGTTGATGATCACCGAGCTGTAGAAAGTAGATGAAATACATTAAATTAGTTAATGTATTGTATTGTCATTGATGTCAAATTGATGCAATCTAATTGGTTATATACAAAGTGTCAAAGAATTCAAAGAACCAGAGAGATAAAGGTTATGCTATCATTAATGCATAAAATTTTAGTATGCACTAAGTGACAACAAACACCGATGAACAGTGCACCCCGATGGACAGAGAGCCCCAAGAGAGAAGTCACAGTGATACCTGAGAAAGAAACTCAAGAAATCATTACCAACAAGTAGAATCATAGTGTTACCCAATGGAAAGACAAACCCAATGGGCAAACAACCCTGACAGAGATGCCCGAGGAGAACTGAAGTGTTGACCGAAGCTAACAAAGAGTTAAAACACCGAAAGGAACTGAAGTTCAGAAATGTCAAAAGACTTAGTTGGAAAGAGCTAAAGGAGTTAACTAGTTGCTAATATTGTTTTCATTGACAAGCTAAAGATAGAGATAAGTGAGATATTTAAATCTATTTTATTCTAGTTGTCTAAGAGAAATCTATGGGATAAAATAATAGTATATTTTTAAAGAAAGATTGGCTACAATTGCGCATCACGCCAAGAACAAGAAGTTCAAGAATTGAGAAATGATGAAATCATGTCTATAAAGAGACAAGCTAATTCATTATGAATTAGGGGTGAATGGAGAAAAGGATTTTGAAGAGAAACCGATGAAGAAAAACTTCATACATTCCTAATCAGTCAAGCTAAGGAAAGAGCTAAATATTTTTGCGGACATCGAGCAACATAGAAGCATAGCATCACTGAGTAGAAAGAAGTGGAGAAAAGGTATTGAAAGGAGACATTGATCAGAAAGGTATTACAAGCTTATAATAGATCTAAAAATCAGCAAAGTATAGTTGTATGTGTGAACAGATCATTTACTATTTCAATTTAACGATTGGATCAAAAAGTCTCTTAACTGAGTGGGGTTTAACAATCCTTTATATATTGAGATACATCCTAAGGAGTATCAAAATTTTTGGTCATGAAGATATCATAGAGATGCCAGATATCAAGTGACAAACTACACTAGGTTTGGTCATAAACATAGCATAGAGATGCTAGATATCAAGTGACAAACTATTCTATTTAAATCCTCTAACAAGGTCACACCTAATAGTGTGTTTTTAACCTTTAATAGGGTTGGCTCTTCATCAAGCTCACTTCAGAAGAGTGAAAAATTTGGGTTACTAGTCTCAAGTGGTTTTTCCCTTAACAGGGTTTCCGCATCAAAAATCCATGTGTCAATGTGTTTATGAGTCATTACTTTAGTGTTTTGCATTACACATAGCTAATCTGAATTGATCGGTATACACTAAGTAATTTACTGTATTTTGGTAAATGAAAGACTGCTAATCGATAAATAGTAAGAACAAGGTTTAACAATGAACTCTGAGCAATAGTTATTTGTTAAGATTGTTTCAAGGCATTCATCTTATAGGACTGAAGATAACTAGAGGTTTTTAATTGTGGTAATAAGTTTTTGGGTTAATTTATTGGAATATTTTTGAGGCCACTGATTCACCCCCCCCCCTCAATTATTCTAACAATTGGTATTAGAGCTTATGTTCTTAGAAGGAAGGTTTCTTGACCTAAGCTAAAAATCACAAGATGAGCAAATGAGATGTGCCCAAGTTGAACAAGGACAACTTTCCATCATGGCAAAGCAGGATCAGAATCCACCTATCAGGTATTGGAAATGATGATACTCAATACTTGGATACTAAATATGTGTTGACTACAGGATCTCACACACTTGAGAAATTAAGAGAAAAACATGATCATAATTCTATGATGATAGAACTTTCTTCCTCACTCTTCGATGCTAAATTTGAAGATGTCAAAACCTACACCTCTATAAAGAAAATGTGGGACAAATTGAAGCTGGTACATGGAGGAGATGCTAATGTACTAAGAGCCAAGACATAAATCCTAAGAGGTAAATTTGATGACCTAAGAATGAGAGAAGGAGAAAATATCACTCAATACAGCTACAGAATAAAAGAGGTAGCCAATGTTATCCAAGGAGTTGGAGGCATACTTGAAGAAGAGACAGTGGTTAGTAAAATCCTGAGAACCTTACTACTTGTATATGTAGTAGAAAACAATAATGTCACTCTAGATAGTTTGGTTGGTAGACTGATTTCATTTGAGATGAATAAATTTGATAATCGTGTCTTACCATATATTGAGTCTGCATTCAAATATTCTTTGAAAATAAGTAAGTCAAGTGATAAACACACTATGAGAAATGATAGTGAAAGTGATAGTTATGACCAAGTTCTTGATGTGATTGAAGCACTAATGGCTAGAAGATTGCAGAGAGGAAAAGGTAGATACAAAGGTAAATTACCACTTTTATATTTTAATTGTAAAGAGATTGGACACTTTGCTGCTAGATGGCCTAACAAAAGAAAGGATGATAAAAATTAATGAGAGATTATATGAAAATAAGTTTGATAGAAGTGAAACAGAGATTTTTGAAGAAACCAAAAATATGATAGAAGAGATACTTGAGACTACAAGGAAAAAGGGAAGAAAGCTTGTTACTTGGCTGAGAACAGAGCTGGAGATACTGACACTGAATCTAATGAAGACATTGAGATGGTATTTGTGGCCATGAAGGATGATTTAGATGAAGAAGAAAGGTATGTAGAGACTGCACTCATATCTAAGGTTAGTAAAAATGATGTCTGGATTATAGATAATGGCTGCGCTCACCACATGACCGGTGATAAAAAAAAATTTGAAACTTTTGAGTATTATAATGGTGAATCAGTAAGAATGGGTAATGACACACCTTGTCTAGTTGAAGGTAAAGGAACAATAATGTTGAATAACCTGATCAAATGTGAAAATGCATACTGGGTAAAAGGACTTAACTATAATCTATTGAGTGTTTCACAGTTGAATAACATGGGTCACCGAGTAGCATTTGAGAATAAGAAGGCAAAGATCTTCAATAAATCACGAAGGTTGATCAGAATTGGTGAAAAGACAAAAGGTAACCTATTCTATCTTAATGATATTAACACCACTTGGTTAATGGTTAGAAACAAAGACATATGGTTGTGGCATAAGAGATTGTGTCATGTGAATTTTGACAACATGATTAAGATAAGTAATAAAAGGAAAGTAAGAGGCTTGTTGAGCTTGTCAAAGCCCGAGCATATCATGTGTAAGAATTGTCAAAAAGGTAAGATGACAAAGTCTAGTTTCAAGAGAAAAGCACATGCATCTAGTGCTATTCTAGAATTAGTCCATATTGATCTATTTGGACCCATGAGAACAAAGAGTTACTATAGTGATAGATATTTCATTCTCTTTGTTGATTAATATTCTAGAATGACGATAGTTATGTTCTTAAAAGAAAAATTAGAAGCATTCAAGATGTTTAAATGGTATAAATATATGGTAGAAAAATAAAGTGGTAAGGAAATAAAATGCCTAAGATTAGATAGAGGAGAATTTTTCTCTAGATGAATTCACTAACTTTTGCAATGAGCATGGAATTAAAAGACAAGTTTCTGCACCAAGAACACCATAGAAAAATGAGATTGCTGAAAGAAGAAGTAGATCCATTATTGATTGTGCAAGAACACTGATGATAGAGAAAATAATCACTCAAACTTTCTGGAGGGAAGTTGTCAGTACTGCTATCTACACATTGAACAAAGTACAATTGAGGAAAGACACCCTATGAGCTATGGTATGGTTACAAACCCAATCTAAGTTACTTCAGAATCTTTAGAAGTCAATCTTATATTTTGAAAGATGATAGAAATGGAAAGCTTGACTCCAAACGTGATGAAGGTATCTTTCTAGGGTATTCCACCAAGAGCAAGGCTTATAAATGTCTTAAAAAGTCCTCTAACAAAATCATTGAAAGTGTAAATATCAAAATAGATGAATATGTAGAGAAAAATGATGAGGAAAGTAGAAAAGAACAAGAAGACTAGAAAAGGTTTGTTTACACTGAAGAACCTGACACTCTACCTAAGAAACAGTGTATCAATCTCGAGCAACAGAATATTTCACCCAAGCATAAGGCTGCAAATATAATAAATTAGGAAAATACTCAAAATGATGTTTCAAGTGATGGAGATCAGAATGAAAGTCAAGATGATGATAAGAATGATGAACAAAGAAATAAACTAATAGTTTCCAATTATGTCAGAAGACATCATCCATAGAACCAGATTGTAGGAGACAAGAAGGCTAGAATGAGAACAAGAAGTAAGTCACTGAACACTAGATGTTTAATTTGTGATTTTGAGCTTAAATCTGATAATAATCCACTTCAAAATGAAGAATGGGTCAGTGCTATGAATGAAGAAATAGAACAGATTGAGAAGAACAGAACATGGACATTAGTACTGAGACACAATGACAAGAATGTCATCGGTACCAAATGGATATTTAGAAACAAGCTAAATGAGAATGGAGAAGTCACAAGAAACGAAGCAAGGATAGTATACAAGGGGTATGCACAAGAAGAAGGTATTTATTATGGAGAAACCTTTGCACCCATTGCTAGACTGGAAGGAGTAATAATTTTACTTTCTTACGCTATATTTAAAGGATTCAAGGTATACCATATGGATGTCAAATCTACATTCCTAAATGAAATACTAGAAGAAGAGGTATACATTGAACAACCAGAAGGGTTTGTTGATCCAGATAAGTGGAACATGGTTTGTAGACTACATAAAGCCTTTTATGGATTGAAACAAGAACCTAGAGCATGGTATGAAAGTCTTCACTCCTATCTCATAAGAATTGGATTTGTAAGAACAAGTGAAAATACAAATATGTATTTAAAAGAAGATAGTGATGATAACATTCTGATTGCTGAAATATTTGTTGATGGTATCATATTTGGGGGTAATGATATGTTATGTAAATATTTTTCTAATGAAATGAGAAAAGAGTTTGAGATGTCAATGTTTGGGGAGATCAAACTCTTTCTTGGTCTATAGATTCTTCAACAGGATGCAAGCATATATATCACACAATCCAAATACATCAAGGAAGTGTTGAAGATATTCAAGATGGAAGATTCCAAGCCCGTTGGAACACCTATGGAAACCGGATGTAAGTGTTAGAATGAATTTAGAATAACTGAGAGGGGGGGTGAATCAGTTATCCTTAGTTCTAGATGTGCCCATATAAAACTTTATACCATTTCAACAACTCAGATCTGCTCGACAGAAATAAACAACAAAAGTGTACAATTTATTGTACTAATGAAATAAGATTATAGAAATTTAATAGTAAAACACAACATAAACATTCACACATTTTGACACCATGATTTAATGTGGAAACCCAATATGGGAAAAACCACCAGTAACATGCTACCAAAATTTGACTCTTCTGAAGTGAGCTCTGTTAGAAGCCAACCCTGTTAAAGGTTACAAAATACATTGTCAAATGTGACCTGGTTAAAGGATTTAATCACCCTATCAAGAGTGGCCTTGTTAGAGGACTTAGAACATTCCAATCTGAATGTCACCTTGTTCAAAGGATTTATACAATGACTATTAGGTCAACCTGGTTAAAGGATTTGAACTAATACAATGGTTAGAAAGTAATCAGCAGGTGTGATTTGATACATACAACTTACTTTGCAAATCCAGATCCAATTCTAGCTCTAATGTTAATTCACTGACTGGCCTCCATTTCATCTCAAACTTTAGATCTGCTTGGAAATCCATCAAGTAATCTCTTTGCTTCTTTGTTCAGCCTTCTCTGCTAGGTCTTACCAATCAGTCAATTAACCATGTAATACTCTTGCATACAACTTCTCCTTACACTTGGATACATAATAATAACCTCAGTAGGTTATATTATACCTCTTCATCTAGGTCTAATAGATCTTTTATTGCTTAATCAAGATCGTAGATCTTAGGTTAGGTTAGATCCAATGGATCTTTCCATCATTACATTTAATCTACTTCTCCAATACAGTCATTAATTAAAAATTTAATCCATGCGCTAATAATGGTTTCCTGTGCATTAAATGAGTGTGGAACAATCTTAATTAATAATGCATATCCCAATAAAATCAACTATGTCGGCCAGAGATCTCAAATCTCAACAATTACTAAAATACTGTTGCTCGGCTTTCTCTGTCTCCCTTGGCATTTCACTGGCGCTCGACATCATCTTTTCTTTTCTCAGCATCACCTTTTTCCTTTCTCAGCATCAACTTTTCTTTTCTTGGCATCAACCTTCCAGTGAACTGTTAGTGAAAGATTAAAAACATATCACTTTGCCAAAGTGCCAAATGATCAAGTACCCTGGTATATACTCATAACTCAACCATTTCCTCTGTCTTCTTGTTATCCTATTCTTCAAATCTTCATCAATCAATAGATATGGTACTTTAACATACAACAATAGTCTCACCAGTTAAGGTTTGACATTAATGAAAAAATAACAATTGTCTACATTATAGAAATCTTTCCAACAATCTCCCTCTTTGGCATTGATGGCAACACTAAACAGTAAAACAATAATTTCCAACCAAAGTTACCATACAATCTAAAAAGTGTGTGTGTTCCTTGATATGAACAAATCTTCATTAATGTCTTTAGCTTAATTTTGATTCTCATCTGTAAAATATTACTCCCTGTATGTCTTTAATCACACTAATATCTTTATGTTTCTTGTTTAGCTCCCTCTTTCAGTAATATCTCCCTCGTATCTATTGTTTTTATCAATAATTTATTTTAGCAATAATCTCCCTCTTTGACAACAATGCCAAAGATGTTGACATCTTCATTATGTAGATTCATCTTGTTCCAATCTTTGTATCATGTTGTTCCTGTCATCTTTTTTTATGACTTATCTTCTTTTCTGTTCTTGTCTTCTAATTCACAGTTTTTAGGCAGCATCCTAAAAATGTGACTCACTGTGCATCAATATATCAAGTGTTCTGATTAAAACATTTGATGCAACAGTGCCATTCAGAACTAGTTAGCCTCTGATAGGGGAATCACCCCCAATTTACCTCTTAGATACTCATGAGAATCCTTGGGCAATGCTTTTGCAAATATGCCTGCCAACTATTCCTTAGTGTTCACATATTCCAGTCTCACTTCCTTCTTCTGAACTAGCTCCCTCAAGTAATGATACTTGATAGCTATATGTTTTGTTTTAGAGTGCATTACAGGGTTTTTAGAAATATTAATGGCACTCATGTTATCACAATATATGACAACTGGTTTTGTGATCTCCTCCTTCATACATTTCAGTAGTATCTTCAACCAAATAATGTTTGAACAATTAAGTGTTGTTGCCACATACTCAACTTCAGCTGTAGATTATGAGATGAAATTCTATTTCTTACTTGTCTAGGAAACTAATCTTTTCCCTAAAATAAATGCTCCTCCTATGGTGCTTTTTATATCATCCACATTACCAGCCCATTCAAAATCAGTATCGACTCTGAGGTCAAACTTGTCATTCCTTTTATAATATAGGCCATAATATTCTGTTCCTTTCAAATATCTCAGAATTCTTTTCACTGCCATTATATGTGTCTCTTTTGGATTAGTAGAAAATATAGAAACAATTCCAAATGCTAATACAATATCAGGTCTATTGTGTACAACATATTGTAGCTTACCAATCATTGATCTATATAGTGTTTGATTTACCTCTTTTGTATCATCATTCTTTGTTAGCTTCTATCTAGTAGCCATGGGTGTACTCACTATTTTTGAATCTTCCATATCAATTTTTTTTCAATATCTCCTTAACATATTTTGATTGAATGATATAGATACCATTCTTCATTTGATATATTTGTAAACCAACAAATAATTTTATCTCACCAAACATAGACATTTCAAATTCATTTTGCATCTCTTTTGCAAATGCTTTGCATATCATATCTTGTCCACTGAATATGATGTCATCAACAAAAATTTCGGCCAATAAAATTCCTTTACCTTGCTTTGTCTTCAAATATAGATTGTTGTTGTCATTTTTTCTTGCAAATCCAATCTTTATCAGATAATTGTGAAATCTTTCATACCATGCTTTGGGTGCTTGTTTTAGTCCAAATAATGCCTTGTGCAATTTGCAAACTATGTTCCTCTTAATTGGGTCAACAAATCCATCAGCTTGTTCAATATATACTTCCTCTTCTAATATCCCATTTAGAAATGCTAACTTCACATCCATTTGATAAACTTTAAATCCTTTGTAGGATGCATATGCAAGTAGAGTTCTTACACCTTCCAATATTGTAACTGGGGCGAATGTCTATCCATAGTCAATTCCTTCCTCTTGTGCATAACCTTTGTATACCAGTCTTGCTTTATTCCTTGTTACCTCTCCATGTTCATTCAACTTATTTCTGAATACCCACTTAGTACCAATTACATTTTTTTTGTCAGGCCTCGACACTAGTGTCCATATCTTGTTCTTTTCAATCTGGTCTATCTCTTCATTGTCTAAAGCATCTTTTACTGTCTTAGGCTCAAAATCACATAGAAAACATGTGTCTTCTCTTAATTTGCTTCTTTTCATAACTACAAAATGATTTGCTCCTATGATTTGATCAAGTTTATGGTGCCTTCTCACATATTTTTCTAAAGTAGGCTCTTTCTTAGCTTTATTTTGATCATTCATGTTCAGTTCAGGTTGAAACTGTGACTTGAAATTTCCACCAGATAGCTCGGTAGTCACCTCTTGTTGCCTTGTAATTTTATTCTATATCTTGGCAGGTGTGGACTGTTGCTTGGCAACTTCATTCTCAGTTTTTTTAGAATCCTCCTCTTCAAGATAAGTGAATGATATGTAACTCTCAGGCTCAATCATGCTTTTAGTTTCATTTCTTTCTGCATATTCATCAATTCTAACATTTGCACTTTCCACAATTTTGTTAGTGTTAGAATTCAAGCACTTGTATGCTTTACTCTTAGTAGAATATCTGAGAAATATGCCTTCTTCTCCTTTAGCATCAAGTTTACCATTTCTGTTATCCTTCAGTATAAAACATCTCCTCCCAAAGACTTTAAAATAACTCACAATAGGTGCATATCCATACCATAGTTCATAAGGTGTAGTATTTGTACCTTTCTTTAATTATACTCTATTTAAGGTATAAACTATTGTACTTACAGCTTCTCTCCAATATTTCTATGCAACATTTATCTCCATCATTAATGTTCTGGCACAATCTATGATAGATCAATTTCTTCTTTTAGCTATACCATTTTGTGGTGGTGTCCTAGGTGCAGACATCTGTCTTTTTATCCCTTAGTCATTGTAGAAACTGTTAAACTCATTAGAAATGAACTCACCTCCTCTATCAGATCTTAGATATTTCAGACTCTTACCCATTTCCTTTTCAAATTTTTCCAAGTACCACTTAAATAACTGGAATGCATCAGATTTTTCTTTAAGAAACATAATAGTCATCATCCTAGAGTAGTCATCTACAAATAGAATAAAATATTTATCTCCACAGTAACTTTTCTCACCAATAGGTCCACAAAGGTCAGTATGAACCAATTCCAAAATATTCTCAGAAGTATGAGTTTTGCTCTTAAAGCGAGATTTAGTCATTTTTCCCAATTAACATTGCTTACACATTGCATTCTTAGGTTTCTTTAACTTAGGCAGCCCTCTAACCTTTTTTAATTTACTTATGCTTACCAAGTCATCAAAGTTAACATGACATAGCCTTTTATGCCATAACCAAACATCATTATATTGTGCAAACAAGCATGTCTCTTCAGCTAAGTCTAGATAAAATAAGTTACCTCTAGTCTGCTCACCACTTCCAACTAATTCTCTGTTGGCATCATAGATCTTTGCTTTCTTGTGATGGAATTCAACTCTATAACCAGAAGTGTTCAGCTGTGCAACACTCAACAAGTTATACTTAAGATCATCAACCCAATACACATCATCACATCTAATCTTGTCAGTCAATTGAATTGATCCTTTCCCTTTAACTCTACAAGGTGTATCATTACCAAACTTAACATATCCACCCTTACATTTCTCTAAGGTTTCAAATTTGTCCTTATCACCAGTCATGTGATGTGAACAACCACTATCAATGATCCAATGATCACCTTTACTCATATAAGAAATTAGTGCAGTTTTCTTATCATCATCAGAATCATCTTTCATTGCAACATACACTACTTCTATATCATTTTCATCAGATTTATCAGATTCACTGTCAGAAGCTTCTTCAGCTATATAACAAGATTTCTTACCTTTGTCTTTGTAATCCTTGTACTTTCTGTAGTCTTAGTCATCCTTTCTATCTTTGTACTTGCTATCTCTTCTTTCATCTTTCTTATTCTTATCAGGACATCTAGCAACAATATGACCAACTTTGTTACAAGAAAAACAAATAATAGGAGGTTTACCTCTAAATTTTCCTTTTCCTATAGCTAGTGGCCTTGCCATAAGTTCCTCAAGCTCTTCTTGATCATTATCTGAAGTGTCACTGTCACTTCTCACACATTTGTTTCCTTTCCCTAATTTTATGATGACCATCTATGACTTGAATGTAGATTCAATAGTTTGTGGAGTATATTTATCAAAATTTGACATCTCAAATGCAGTAAGTCTGCCTACCAAACTTTCCAGAGTCAAATTGTTGTTAGGAGTACATCTTAGCTCTTGAATTATAGATACTCTAATAGCATAAATAGGAAGAAGTGTTCTCAGTACCTTTCTCATGATAGCATCATCATCAATGGTTCCCTTAACTCCTCTAATAGCATTTACAACTTCCTTTATCCTATCATAATATTGCACTATATTTTCTCCTTCTTGCATTTTTAAATAATCAAAATTACCTCTCAAGATTTTAGATTTGGCTCTTAGTACATTCGTATCATCTCCATAGATGGTTTGAAGGGAATCCCACATCTGATTTCCGCTTGTACAGTCCTTGATGTCCTCAAATTCATGATAGTTCAGAGATGATGCAAGTTCCAACATTGCTTGATTATGCTCATACTTTTCTCTTAATTGTGTAGCATTCAGAACTCCAGTAGGGGCTACATATTCTTGTTCAATATGTCATTTAGTAGAATCACCAATACCAGCCAAGTGAAGTTTCATCAAACTTTGCCATGCAAGAAATTTGTCCTTGTTAATGTTTAGTACATCCCTTTTATACATCTTGATCTTTATCTCCAAGTACCTTCAAACTATTTCAAGAGAACGAAGCTCTGATACCAATATTAGAATGAATTTAAAATAACTGAGAGGGGGGGTGAATCAGTTATCCTTAGGTCTAGATGTGCCCATATAAAACTTTATACCATTTCAACAACTCAGATCTGCTCGACAACAATAAACAACAAAAGTGTGTAGTTTACTGTACTAATGAAATAAGCTACAAAAAATTAACAGTAAAACACAACATAAACATTCACACATTTTGACACCATGATTTAACATGGAAACCCAATATGGGAAAAACCACTAGTAACTTGATACCAAAATTTCACTCTTCTGAAGTGAGCTTGGTTAGGAACCAACCCTATTAAAGGTTACAAAAAACACTATCAAATGTGACTTGGTTAAATGATTTAATCACCCTATCAGGAGTGACCTTGTTAGAGGAATTAGAACATTCCAATTTGAGTGTCGCCTTGTTCAAAGGATTTATACAATGATTGTTTGGTCAACTTGGTTAAAGGATTTGAACTGATACAATGGTCAAAAAGTAATCAGCAGGTGTGATCTGATACATACAACTTACTTTGCAAATCTAGATCCAATTTTAGCTCTAATGCTAATTCACTGAGTGGCCTCCATTTTCATCTCAAACTTCAGATCTACTCGGAAATCCATCAAGCAATCTCTCTACTTCTCTATTCAGACTTCTCTGCTAGGTCTTGCCAATTAGTCAATTAACCATGCAATAATCTTGCAGAAAACTTCTCCTTACACTTGTATACATAACAATAACCTCAGTAGGTTATATTATACCTCTTCATCTAGGTCAGATAGATCTTTTTCCGCTTAATCAAGATCATAGATCTTTGGTTAGGTTAGATCCAACAGATCTTTCCATCATTACATTTAATTTACTTCTCCAATACAATCATTAATTAAACATTGAATCCATGTGCTAATAACAGTTTCCTATGCATTAAATGAGTGTGGACCAATCTTAATTAACAATGCATATCCCAATAAAATCAACTATGTCAGCCAGAGATCTCAAATCTCATCAATTACTAAAATACTATTGCTCAAATTTCTCTGTCTCCCTCAGCATTTCACTGGTGCTCAACATCATCTTTGCTTTGCTCGGCATCACCTTTCGCTTTGCTGAGCATCGACTTTGCTTTGTTCAGCATCGACCTTCTAGTGAACTATCAGTGAAAGATAAAAAACATTTCACTTTGCCAAAGTGCCAAATGATCAAGTACCCTGGTGTATACTCATAACTCAACCATTTCCTCAGTCTTCTTGTTATCCTATTCTTCAAATCTTCATCAATCAATAGATATGGTACTCGAACATACAAAAATAGTCTCACTAGTTAAGGTTTGACATCAATGAAAAAATAACAATTGTCTACATTATAGCAATCTTTCCAACAGTAAGCTGACAAAAGAAGACAAAACAAATGAGGTAAATTGGACCTTGTATAGATCAATAATTGTAAAACTAATGTATGGTGTTCATACTAGACCAGATATAGCACATGTAGTTGGAATAGTTGCAATATTCTTTGCTAATCCCAAAGAATCACACATGACTGCTCTCAAGAGAATTCTGAGATATCCAAAGAACACCGAGGACTATGGCTTATGGTATAAAAGAGAAGGAAAATTTGAGCTTCAAGTCTATACAGATGTTGATTGGGCTGGAAACTTAGATGAAAGAAAGAGAACAACTGGAGGAGCATTCTTCATGGGTGACAAACTTGTCACATGGATAAGCAAGAAGCGAGGATGCATCTCACAATCTACTATAGAAGAAGAATATGTGGCTATTGCTACAAACTGCTCTCACATTGCATGGATCAAACAACTACTGGAAGGTATGAATATGAAGATTCTTGAACCAGTGATTATCTATTGTGATAATACTAGTGCAATAAAAATTTCTAAGAATCCCTGCCATGCATGCTAAGACTAAGCATATTGCTATCAAGTATCATTACTTAAGAGAACAAGTGCAAGAGAAAGAGGTGATATTGGAATATGTTCAATCCAAGGAACAATTAGCTGATATATTCACAAAGCCATTTCCTAAAGATACTTTTGAGTACCTGAGAAATAGACTAGCGGTCTGACCCTTGTCTATTGGTCAGTAAGATGACTAGGAGGCTACATCAGCTTACACATAATCAGAAGATCATTCATGTTGATGTAAGAAAAGAGATGGAATGAAAAGATACACCACTACACAACAAGGTATGTATCTGCACCAAACACCAGAGTCACTATATTGTTGATGGATATGGAAATTCAAGGATTATATTATAAAAAGGTGAAAGAATATAACTTTGGCATGATCAATTTTTACTTTGGCATTGTTGTCAAAGGGCGAGAATATCCTAAGAATTCAAGATGGGAGAGAATATCCTAAGAATCCAAAGGGAGAGAATACATATGAAATATCCATCATGACTATCATAAGGGAGAGATGAATTGAGAGAGGTGTAACCTGTAAGGGAGAGAATATCAAAAGGGAGAGAAAGTATCATGAGGGAGAGATGACTTAAGGAAGAAATAAATTAAGGGAGAGAGTACTCTATAATATTGTCAAAAGAAAAAGAGATGGTCAAGGATAGGAACAGTCAAAGGGAGAGACAACATCAAAGATAAAATCAGAAGCTGCTACATCTATCCAGTGAAGGGATTGAAGATTGAAGAAATTACTTTGTAGGAAACAAATCTAAGCTATATGAGCTTACCGAGAACCAAACATTTTTATTGGTTATAGAACAATAAATTTGGTAGATTGATGAACTACAACTAATATATTTCATATTGTATTAGTAATAATATAGTATCATAATGTAGTGTGTTTCCATCAATGCCAAAGGGAGAGATTGATGAGCTATAACTGATTGAATGTTTGAAGATGTTAAGTTGATGATCACTGAGATGCAGAAAGTAAATGAAAGACATTAATTTAGTTAATGTATTGTATTTTCATTGATGTCAACTTGATACAATCTGATTGGTTATATACAAAGTGTTAAAGACTTCAAAGAACCAAAGAGATAAAGGTTATGCTATAAGTAATGCATAAAAGTTCAGTATGCACTAAGTGACAACAAACACCGACGCGCAGTGCACCCCGACGGACAGAGAACCCCGAGAGGAAAGTCATAGTGATACTTGAGAATAAACCTGAGAAAGCATTATCGATGAGAAGAATCAAAGTGTTACCCGATGGACAGACGACCCCGACATAGATGCCTGAGGAGAACTGAAGTGTTGACCGAAGCTAAAAAAGAGTTAAAACACCGAAAGGAACTGAAGTTTAGAAATGACAAAAGACTTAGCTGGGAAGAGCTAAAGATGGAGTTAACTAGTTGTTAATATTGTTTTCATTGAAAATTTAAAGCTAGAGATAAGTGAGATATTTAAAGCTATTTTATTCTAGTTGTCTAAGAGAAATCTACGGGATAAAACAGAAGTATAGTTTTAAAGCAAGATTGGATAGAATTGCGGATCACACCAAGAACAATAAATTCAAGAACTAAGAAATGGTGAAATAATGTCTTTAAAGAGACAAGATAATTCATTGTGAATTAAGGGTTAATAGAGAAAAGGATGCTGAAGAGAAACTGATGAAGAACAACTTCATACAGTCTTGATCAATGAAGCTAAGGAAAGAGTTAAAGATTTCTGCGGACACTGAGCAATACAAAAGCACAACATCATCGAGTAGAAAGAATTGGAGAAAAGGTATTGAAAGGAGACATTAATCAGAAAGGTATTATGAGTGCACAATAGATCTAAAAATTTGTAAAGTATAGTTGTATATGTGAACACATCATTTACTATTTCAATTTAACCATTAGATTAGAAAGTCTCTTAACTGAGCAGGACTTAAGAATCCTTGAGATACATTCTAAGGAGTATCAAAAATTTTGGTTGTGAAGATAGCTTGGAGATGCTATATATCAAGTGACAAACTACACTAGGTTTGGTCATAAAGATAGCATAGAGATGTCAGATATTAAGTGATAAACTATTCTATTTAAATCCTCTAACAAGGTCACACCTAACAGTGTGTTTGTAACCTTTAACAGGGGTGTCTCTTCACCAAGCTCACTTTAGAAGAGTGAAAATTTTGGGTTACCGGTCCCAAGTGGTTTTTCCCTTAACAGGGTTTCCACATTAAAAATCCATGTGTCATGTGTTTATGAGTCATTACTTTAGTGTTTTGCATTACACATAACTAATCTAGATTGATCAGTATACACTAAGTAATTTACTATATTTTGGTAAATGAAAGAGTGCTAATCAGTAAACAATAAGAATAAGGTTTAACAGTGAACTTTGAGCAGTAGTTATTTGTTAAGATTATTTCAAGGCATTCATCTTGTAGGACTGAAGATAACTAGAGGCTTTTAATTGTGGTAATAAATTTTTAGGTTAATTTATTGGAATATTTTTTAGGCCACTGATTCACAACCCCTCTCAGTTATTCTAACAAAACCTATAAAAAAGAACCACATATAGTGGTAATTTCTTTTTAAATCTATCTTTACTTTATCTGGCTTGGAAACCATTTGTACCATCTTTGTCCATTCCATTATCTATCTTTCATCTATTCTATTATTTGACCTTTGTACATAAACTTATCACACATATAATATCAATTTTCCTTTTATGTATTGTGTTTGGTTGATGTTTAGTATCATCCCTCTAAGAATTTAGTGCCACACATGTAAGCATTCCATGCATTTGGTCCTTGCATACAACATAGAATTTGTGTTGGGGGAAATTCCCTGAACATGGTTACCACATAGGGTTAATTATTATTAATTAATAGGAGGGTACCACATGTATATATATTAATGTCCTAAACAATCATAAAAATTAAATAAAGTCCTGAAAAAATCCCTAAAAAATTATAAATTATCCTGAAAAAAGCACAATTTTTTTTTTAAATCTTAAAAATCTAAAAAAAATAAATAACTTATAAAAATAAAAATAAATAAAGTGTTAGTTTATATCACCAATATCATTTCATTTCCTTTCATTTTTTTTTATTTTCAATAAATTTTCCATTGTGACAAGGCAAACATTTCAGCAAATGCAACCATGAGACATAGAACTTTGCACTTCACAAATCATGCATCAATAGACAAATAACGCAATCATGTCATCAATCAGCCAAATTGAACTTGTCACATCAATATTTCATTATCATAATCATCATCAATCCTTTCTCCAACCATCACATGTCTTATATAGGGTGTAGTGTGCCTGAAATCATATGGTATTTGTCTTATACGGGGTACATCATTCCTGAAACCAGACGTTGTGATCATCCTTTTGAACACAAACAATCATCTGATAATAAGATAAAAATGGATTTCATCTCACTTGGTTGAGTGAGTCTTATCTTTTAATGATTCCATTTCATACCATGTTCCTATTCTGCTCAAGGATATCACTGATAATGAGAGTGGTTGGATCATTCATGGTATTTTATTTTGGCTTTGTCTTCTATTTGTGGGATATTCCATGAAGTTATGAGGCTTGAATGTTTAAGGTGTCTATGCTGGATCATTCACTTTCCAAATTTTGCATATACCTTGACCCTTAATGTACATATGTTTCATGATGGATTGAGGTATTCCTTCTTTGTAATATGTTTGTTTCATGTAAAAGGTATCACGAGATTTATCTTCCTTCATATATATTACAATACAATGTATCTATTTTTCTATAGTAAAAATATCTATTTAGACAAAATGAACTTATCAAAAATTGAGGATTAGTTTTATTTTTCTTTTTTATTTATCTTGTGCTCTTCCTTGTTCAGTCTCATTTCCTTTTGGTCAGTCTTATGTTCCTTTTGGTCTTGTGTTCATGGAATCATTTTAGAAAATTGGTCTCTTCTAATTTTCACCTAAATTTTTGAGTGGGTGCCCTTGTACCCTATTGTTTCCGAGACACCTTTTAATGCAATTTTCTCAATTTTTCTTTAACGCAACACCTAGAATCACATTGTCTATAAGAGGGTAAAAATGTAGACACCTAAAAATAGTAAACTCCTGGGATTCTATTTTTTTATTGCATCATCCATCTAGTCTTGGTCATTTGTTTGCACCAGTAGTCGATTTTGATAATTTTGGATCAATTTTGAGTCATTTTGATTATTTTGATTTATCTTTTATTTTTGTCATCCTATTGTCTATTTTTTTAATCATATTGTTACATTTTGTTCTTGTCACTTATTTGATTAAGTAGTTTCAAAAATTATTTAATTACAATCCTTAGTTTGTCCCTAGGGGATTAATCATTTAATTTATTTCCCAATTTCCTATCATGTCCCCTTTATGCATAAATAAATCTTATTTATTTCCTTTGTTTTTTGTCTCATAATAAAACATGATAATTTTAATTGATCTTTGGGCTTTTTGGAGGGAAGTGATAAGTGGTTTTTTATTATTGACTTTTGGCCCTTCTTTCCCCACTTGTCCTTTCACATTTCTTTCCTTGGTCATTTTGTGTACAATCTTGTTTTTCCATTGGCTTTAATCATGTTTGTCAATTTTAAATTGGGAGTCTATAATCTGGACCTTTTTTTTTTTTTTCTTTTTTTTTAGCAAGCATAATTTCTAGTATCCTTTCCCATATGTTGTCACATTGTATCCTTCATTTTTAGCTATTATTTGTGTAATTCTCAAACAAAGTGAAACATAATCAAATTACAAGAGAGAAAAAGAAATGAGACATCATTGAACAAATTTTTGTATTTTAAATTGAAATACTTTATTATTTATATATTTTATTTCAATAACCTTATTGTTGAGATTAGTATTTTACTAACATGATTTTTATAGATTTTGTGGTTGGCTTATCATGTTTTATGTACTAACCCCTTAATTTTCTTGATCTACAAAAATAACCTTAGATTAAACCTTAATACCAATACCTTTATCAAATTATATCTCTACAACTTTTCCCACCCTACAATGTTTGAATTCCTCTTGTGCATGGTACTTTGTTTTCGGGTAGGGGAGAGAGGGTGGATTGGGATTTCTATTGATTCTTCCTTGATTGTCTTTAGGAGGAACAAAAAGGTAGGGCTCGATACATAAACCCTTGTAGTCATTCTATCCATGAAGGACAATGATGGTTTCTTTGTGGGGACTAATAATTTAGAGCACGTGTCCCCTAGTCGAAGCTTGAAATCAGAGGACTAAAACAATTCACTCCTTGGTAGTAAAATAGGGCAAGGACTCATTGAAATAGCTCGTGAATAATTGGAAATAGATAAAGGAATGAATATTAAGTTTCCTAACACTGTAGTGTTAGAATAATTGAGAGGGGAGGTTAATTAGTTAGAATCAACTTCCTCACAAATTATCCTACAGTCCCAAATTTCTCCAGATGTATATCAAAACAAATTCAATCATATAATTCAACTCGGTGAAAATGTATTCTGTAAACTTAAACTTTCATCAATAGTGTTTACCAAGTATCTATAAATTAATACTGTGATTACTGATCTAGGTCAATAAAGTAAAGTGTAAAATAAAATAACTATCCACAACATTAATGCACATTAACACATAAATTTTTAACGTGGAAACCCTACTAAGGGAAAAACCACCTGGGACCGGTAACCCAAAATATTTTCACTCTTCTGAAGTGAGCTCGGTGAGGATCCAACCCTATTAAAGGTTACAATGCACACTGTTAAATGTGACCTGGTTAGAGGATTTAACACTACCATTTATCTCTTGAACATGCATTCACTATGGTGTCAACAAGAAAACAATCAACATTCTCTGAATGTTATAATAAGGACACACTATCCCACTCAGTTAAGAGATTTATCTGTAACAATGGTTAAACTGATATAGTAATGATCTGATTCAAATACAACTCTAATTTGAAAATATTCAGTTCTATTTTAAGTACATAATACCTCTGATCAATTTGTTCCCTTTAGTTCATCTCATTCTTCATCCTTGTTCTACTCAGTAATGTTTTTCTTTTGTTTGCTCAGTGATGTCTATAGAAATACACTCGGTTTTGTCTTTAACCAGTTTGATTAGTCATGCATAAATTTGCATGTATGCATCAGGTGTCATGATGAGATATAACGAATCTCTTGTCTCTTATATAGACATCATGTATCATTTAATTTTCACCTTCAGATCTTTCCTCTTAATCTCCATTTTTCATTTTCCCACTTGAGTCATCTTCAATAGTTGTGTTAAAAACACATTTCAATGTCTATCATTCGATCTTCATTGAATTTTAATAACCATTTGATCAAATAAAAAATTTTATCTTTTACCTCGAAATCATGAATTTGTTGATATAATGGAAGGGTGTGTACTGAGAGGGGAGGGGTGAATTAGTACCCTTAAAAACATTTATCAATTAACCTTACTACTTATAACTTATATTAATGACCATTGTATCTTTACTCTCTTATGCATGTAATATCATAACATAAATGTAAGTGCATGTAAAAAAACATAGAAAGATTCATGAAACCGATTTACACATGACACATGAATTAATAACGTAGAAAACCCCTGTTAGAAGGTAAAAACTGCGGTGGGAATGAAACCCACAAAGCTTCACTATCTACAGAATGGAAGGTGTCGATTAAGGCTACAAGTTGTCATCGCTTCTGATGATCTTACCCTATTAGGAATAAAATATCAGATTTTTTAAGTCTACTCGGTTAAGATATTTTGACAACACAATGTATATGTGCACTCGATTAAGAGATTTACAATAAGACTGTTAATTCCACCTTCTTGAAGGATTTCTTCTATTTTCTACAATTGTTAGAGAGTAGACAAAAATACTTATGACCTAATAGCTTACAATCTTGAATTTCTGATTACAGATCCATTAAGTTCACAAAATATATGTATCACCTATTGTGATAGATAATACCTTTGTTCTGCTCGGTAGCCTTGAATCTAGTTCTTCATAACTGAATTCTTCTTTATTTGTTCTTTTGCATGAAAACCTTTGTTTGATCCATAGATGTCCTTGTGCGGATACAATCATCATGTTCTTGATTGATTACACATCTATATATACAATGTATTGACCTAATTAGGTTTCACACTTTTCTTGAATAACTCTAAGATCCAAGGTTTACAACTTGACCTTGATCTCCTAGTTTGCATGAATAAAATCAGTTAAACTGATTAAATACATCAATTATGTTTTTCTTGATCCTTAATAAATTATTTTCCAGCTAAGAAAAAAGTTAATTTAAAGACTAAAGTGCTTTAGCTGACGCGTAGTTCAAATCCACTTTTCCCAGTGTTAAAACTACCTCTCAGTTAGACTGGTGTTTGGTTGTATCTCTGTTCAGTTATGTCGCTGCTTGATGTACTAAGCATTTCAATGATCACTATGTTTGGTGAACACTACACTTGGTGGTCACTGTCGCTCAGATAATGTTGACATTTGGTGAATGGTGACACTCAGTGAATGCTGACATTCGGTGAATGCTGACACTCAGTGAATGCTAACATTTGGTGAATGATGACACTCGATGAATGTAGACATTCGGTGAATGATGACGGAAAAAAACTATCTTCTTTGTATACTAATGACAACATCTAATCCTTGAAGGATTATCAATCTCCTCCTTTGGCATTAGTATCAAAAATTGATATGTACAGTATACAAACCAAGTTCTTTACTTATACTCTTTATTTATACAATCACTCCCCTATGTGCATGCTCTCGGTATGTACATGTTTCCCTTAGTAAATTTTCCCCTTTATGGATACAATGAATGTACATATACATTTTCCCCTTTGTTTCAAAATATTGACAAAGATGTATACCTTACAACTTGTCAAAAATGTGTGAACGGGATTTCTTGATGTATGCCATCATCTTCTCCCATTTCTCCTTCAGGTGTTCAAGGGTCATATGCTCCAATGTGATTTGAGCGTGCATGTCATAGATGCCTTCAGCTATTGACATCTCTGGGGTGGTAATTAGAGTCTTTGTCATTGTCATATGTGTCATCAACAGTGTGAGATTCGGTAGTAACAAATTTTGCATCTCGGTTACATCATCTCTGATTTTCCTTTCCTCCTTTTGTATCTCAAGTCTTAACCATTTGGATTCAACTAGCTTTTCATAATACAATTTGAATGCATTCGGATCAGTTGAAAGACTTTGTGCACTAGCTTGTAGATGTTCATTAAAATTTTCTATTTGTGCATCATGCTCTTTGGTGAAGTTTTCAATATTGCATAGATTTTGAACTAGGGTAACTAACTCTAAAATAATAGGTTCTAATTGAGTTACCAGTTCAAAAAGTTTCATCTTATTTACTACCACTTCTTGGCTGATTTTCTTTATTAGCTTGTAGTGATACTCTGTTTGTGATTTTTGTACCTGTTTAAGAAAGACACAACACTTCAATAGATCATTGCATTAGCTAAAAAGGGGTTAGATGAGCATATAAAACCAACTAATATCGACCTATTGCTTTCTAACTAAGAAAAGTGTGATTAATAACATAATAGCCCTTAGATTATGCTATTATCAGTGACATATATGACTTAGCATGAAAGCTTTGAATTAAAACAAGCTATTTAATCATTAAGCAATGCATTCTAGCTCTAAAAATGGACATTATAACAATGCATGGTAATGAAACTATGAGATGAAAATGAAGCTATCTAAATCTTAACAGCATAAC
>MU225388.1:1286097-1312757 GCA_018584345.1 Thuja plicata
GGTTCAGCATGGCAGATTGTAGACCACTATGTGTTCCTGTTTCAGTGGGAACAAAGTTATCTGTAGATGATTGTCCAAAATCTCCTAGTGAGGTGGAGGACATGAGTAGAGTACCTTATGCTAGTGTGGTTGGAAGTTTTATGTATGCTATGGTCTGTACTAGACCAGACATTGCCCAAGCAGTGGGAGTCCTGAGTCAATTTATGGCTAACCCTGGATGGGTACATTGGGATGTTGTTAAGCGAGTATTTAGATATTTGAGGGGTACATCAGATTACTCCATATGTTACCATGGTAACTCTTCTGGATCTCCACATTCATTTTGTATTCATGGGTTTGTGGATTTAGATTGGGCAGGTGATATTAACAACAGGAGATCCACCAGTGCTTATGTGTTCACTATGTTTTGTGGTGCCATCAGTTGGATGAGTAAGCGACAACCTGTGGTTGCTTTGTCCACTACAGAAGCTGAGTACATGGCTACTAATCATGCTTGTAAGGAAGCCATTTGGCTTAGGAGATTGTGTTCTAATGTTGGTGTTGATGCAGAATAGATTACTATTTGGTGTGATAGTCAGAGCGCTATTTTCCTTGCGAAGAATCCAACTTTCCATGCCAGAATGAAGTACATTGATGTGTAGTTTCACTTTGTGAGAGATATGGTGGAAGATGGAAAGGTAAATTTGGAGAAGGTAGATACTGTGGAGAATGTTGTAGATGCATTAATGAAACTAGTGGGAACTATGAAGTTTAGATGGTGTTCGGAGCCTATGGGCCTTTTGGCCTATAACGCTTAGTTCCTGTTATGTTCCTATTGCTCTTACAAGGTGTTCGACAAGTGGGATAATGTTAGGAATAAGGTGTCTCAACCTTGGATAATTCCTATTCTTATTATTTTTTTTGTAAAATGTATTTTCTTGCAAATAATGTAATTAAGTGTGAGTGTACATGTCTAGTTGGCATGTTGATGTGTCAGTCCACTTGATGTGTTGGCATCTTGAATTGTGTGTAAGGAGATCATGGCTGAAATGGTTATGATGGATTCCTATGACATGTAAGAGCTATTTCTAGGAGATTTCAATGATAGGTGAAGACATGCAAGACATGTGGAAACTGATAAAGTTGAGTACTGTACACTCTTCCACAATCGTTTAGGGTTCCTATTATTCTCAGAGAATGGTAAAACCCTAATACGACTATCCTTGGAAGTTTCCCTAAAAAGGAAAGTGCATGATATAAGTGTTTTTTAGGGTTACAAGAAAGGATATGAAAAGAGTGTATTTTTGGTATGATCTAGTGCTACTGGATTTGTCTTAGAGTGTCGATTGTCTCCTGAAAGAACTTGCATTTCAAGTGTGTTGTAACCATTGTGTTGAAGATAATACATTGTGCAGGTTTTGGAGTGCTGGGGTTTTTTACCGAAAGATTTTCCCCAGGGTAAATCATTGTGTCATTCTCTATTTTCTGTATGCATGGTATGTAGCTGCAATATCATTGTTAAAGTAGTTAATAAATCTGAAATTGTAAGGATTTAAAAGAATTTGTACAATACTTTCCTATAGAGATTAGTGTAGGAAGTTGTTTTCGTACCTGAGTTTCCTTACAAGGGCTACTTACTACTATGCTCTTTATCATGCAGCAGTGCTGGAGGGGCAGAGAGCGGTGTCATTTTCATGGTTGGCCCAATAGTCAGAGGGGGCCATGCCTCCTCCACCTCCATTTGTACTTCCTCCTCCTCCTCCTCCAGATCAGGGAGAGGGGGGAAGCTAGAGTTGAGATAGTTTGCCTCATTTTGTATATCTGAGTTATATTGTATATTTGGATCCTGCTGAGATCCTCTTTTTGTACATGATACATACACACATATATATCTGATTCATTTTGATTCCTTGATATGTTGATACTCTTTATGTCATATTTTGTTTGATTTGTACCATGTTCGGACACATAAATGCAGCTTCTGACCCTGATATGTCTTATGATTGTCTCTTTGCTTTGATAGAGTTATTTGTACATGTGATGATATCTTGGTCTCTTGATGAGTTAGATTTTAGATGATGGCATCATTTTATGCATGTGTTGAGTTATCATTGATATAAATATGTTTCAAATGATATTTTATGTTTTTGAGTTTTTTGTATGCAATGTAAAATGTATGGATGCACTTTAGGATGTAAAAGTAAAAATACAATACATGGATGCTTTGTTTTTGTATTTTCCTGCTGATTCTTTTTATGAATGCAAAATGTATGCTATGGATGTGCAATGATATATATATCAGTAATATGGATGGATGTAATTAACTTGATTTTTAGAAGAAGAAAGATAAAAATCACTTTTGAGAAAATATTCCCAAATATTTTTTATTTCCTTCAAAATGCATCATACAAACTTTTAAATGCAGCTATATATAGACTCTTAGGACTTGTCACTGATTAGAAAATATTGTAACATTTTTATCATCATTGGGTGCTTTTTAGAATGGATAGCACCTGATAGTACAACCATCACTAATACCCACTGATATTATGACAATATGAATACTATATTTTATTTGAAATGTCAAAAAATAGACTTAGGCATCAAGGCATAGAAGCCAGGATAACAAAATAGTCACCTTCATTTTATTATATCAAAATCTGTCTAAAGAAAGATATTGAACCTGCAATGACCTTGAAAATTCATATCCTTGGGTTCATTATTCTTTGTATACCTTAGTGAGAATCTGACTCAGAGAACAGACAAGGAAATTTTTCCAACCTCACCGTAGTTTACACATAAAAAAGATCAAGATATATGCAGCTATCCACCCATAGTGGTAGCTCTTACCATAAACATCCAAGTTAGGTGAAATTTATAGGATTACTTGGAGCAATCACCATACGCAAAAAACTAAGAAAATGTTATGCCCCCTATCCTTGTGACTCTTTGTCTTTGCGCAGATGTCATGGAGAAACTTAGAAGGTATAACAACATCAATTGAGAATCAATAAAATTTCATAACTGCTTAGATGCCCCTAGTTTAAACATCATCAGGACATAAAAGAGCTTTGATCAATCCAAGACCAAACCATGTTTAAGTAGTACTACTGATTCATTTTTCAAGAATCATACAAATTCATCAATCAAAAAGTTTGGAATTCAAGCAAATATTTCATCCATTCATCTGTATACAATCTTGTCGCAGCTTGGAATCCAATGGAGTTCGTAGGAACACCATTCATGTTAGTGCAATGTTTGTGTCATCCTTGTTTTGTGAATGTGATAGTGGTAGTGAAAGTATCAAAAAGCATCATATCACAAGACAAACCATCCTATGAAGACTTAGCAAACACAACCTATCAGACTGTCAAAGATGCCCCCAGTGCAGAATGACTTGTTCCCTAGAACTGAAAAAGATAGACAAATCCCAAGCAAGGATAAGGTAGTTGTAAGGAAACAAAGTTAGGCATCTTAGCCTAGGTGAAATTGTGACAACTTAGTATTAGTAGTGTATTGATAGATGGAGTTCAAAACACAAGTGACGCTTGATTTCTAGTTTTTCAACACTTGGCAAGATCTTTTCTTTCTTTTTGCTACCAAGATGCATGTTTTACCAAGTGCTCATCAAGGCACTTTTCTCTTTTTCATTTTTTTTTTGCTATTTTTTCTTTTTTGAATGTTTTTTTAGTATCAAGGCACCTATTTACTAGGTTTTCACCAAGGATACCCTTTCTTCAGGACTTTTTCCATTGTTTTTGGATGTCTTCAAAATCAAATTTCAAAATGTTTTTTGTATTTTTTGAAAACTTTTTGTTGTATAGGCTTTGCTAGTCGAACATCAATCGTAGAAATGATTCAAATGTAGAGTGTTGATAGGATTTGGAAGAACATCTCCCTCATGTGTAGCTAATTGATAAGCTCCAATCCCAAAAGTAGCAGTGATAACATAAGGTCCTAGCCAGTTAGGTTCAAACTTTCCTTTTTGCTCTTTGTTGGGCTGGTTCTTAGGATTGTCTTTTAGGATGAGATCCCCCACTTCAAATATTCATGGTTTGAACTTTTTGTTATACACTTTGGAAATGTGTTCTTGGTATACCTTTAGATGGTTGAACGCCTGTTGTCTACGCTCATCTAGTAGGTCCAAAGAATTCACCCTATCGATGCGGTACTACTCATCAGTAACAAGACCGTGTAAAGATATCTAAAAAGATGGGATTTCAACCTCAATAGGTAGTACTGCTTTAGTTCCATAGACTAGAGAAAATGATGTGGCTCCATTTGGTGTTCTTATGCTTGTTCTGTAGGCCCATAATGCTAGATTTAGTTGTAGATGCCAGTCTCTGCCAGACTTACTCATAGTTCTGTGTAGGATTTTCAGAATATTTTTATTGGATGCCTCAGCTTGTCCATTACCTTGAGGGTAATAGATTGAGGAGAAATGTGGAGTGATATGGAATTGTTCACAAAGGTCATTAATTTCTTGATTTTTAAATTGGCCCCCATTGTCAGTTACAATTGAGGAGGGTATCCCATACCTACAAATAATGTAGTTCAGAATGAACATAGCCACCTGTTTGCGAGTGGCTTTGATTACCAGCATGGCCTTGACCCACTTTGTGAAATACTTAGTGGTCGTAATGATGAATTTGTGTCCATTTGAAGAATAGGGATATATTTGTCCAACCAAGTCAAAGGCCCATTATTGAAATGGCCAAAGTGTAATGAAAGGTATAAGTTCCCAGGCAGGATCATGGATTAGATTTCCATGTGCCTGGCATTTATAACATGTTTTTGAGAATTTAATATCATCTTTTTCCATGGTAGGCCAGTAATAGCCTACTTTGAGAAGTTTCTTAGCTAATGAAAAGTCGTTCAAGTGTGATCCACATACACCTTCGTGGACTTCCTTTAGTGCGAGATCAGACTCTTTGAGTTCTAAACACCTAAGAAGTGTACCATCAATACCTCATCAATATAAGTTATTAGTTATGAGGACATAATGTGATTTTGTCCTAATAAAGGCTCTTTTCTCATTTCTAGATAGATTGTTAGGAATGGTTTGGTTAGTGAGATAGGCAAATGATATTGGCATACTAGGATTGGTCTGGGGTGTGCAAAGCATAGATTATTGGGTATGGATGGGTATCAAAGGTTGGATAGGATAATTCTTCCACCAAGAAGCCATAGAGAAATTGATGTTCCTTTAGTTGTAACATGGACACCAATGTAGCCATGGCATCTGCAGCCTTATTTTCAGTTCTAGGTATTTGCTGGAATGTGATGAAGACAAAATATTTCTTTATATCATCAACCAGTTGTTTATAGGGCATCAACTTCTCATCTTTCATCTGATAATCATCATTGACCTGATTGATAATGAGTTGGGAGTAATCATATACATGTAACTCTACAATTTTCCACTCCATAGCTAGCTTAAGACCGTTTACCAATGCTTCATATTCCAAAATATTGTTGGTGCATGGAAACATCAATTTGTAAGATTTGGGAATCTTGTAACCTTGAGGAGTTATGAATAGGACCCCTGCTCTAGAGCCTTGTTGAGTGAATGAACTGTCAAAGTACATCTTCCATTGAGATTCAGTTAGATGCATGATTATTTCATCAGGGAATTCAATCTTTAAAGGCTCATCATCCTGAAGTGGTGAATCAGCCAATTGATCTGCAAGGACCTTCCCTTTAATAGCTCTCCTTTCTACATATTCAATGTCAAACTCGCTTAGAATCAAGACCCATTTTTCCAAATGTCTTGTTAATTTTGTTCTGCTTAGGAGATATTTTAAACAATCTATTTTAGCAATGATCCTTACTGTATGTGACAACATGTAGTGTCTCAATTTTTGTGATGCAAAGATGACTGCTAAGCATGCTTTCTCAATAATACTATAATTGAGCTCATAGGTGACTAGTGTTCTACTAATGCAGTAGATATCTCTTTCTTTGTTTGTTTCATCCTCCCGTGCTAGCAGTACTCCTAAGGATCTAGCTATAGCTAAAATGTACAAGAGTAATGGCTTCCCATGAATAGGTGCCATAAGAATAGGAGTAGCCAGGCATCCTTTCAATTTTTTGAAGTTGGCTTCACAGTGTTCATCCCATTTGAAAGTAACTCCTTTGTGTAGTAGTTTGATAAAGGGTTGTTCCCTATCTACAAGTTGTGACATGAATCTCCTGATTGACTGGAGTCTCCCTTGTAGTGTCCTCATTTGACTAATGTTGCGCGGAGGAGCCATCTCTAGTATAGGCTTAACTTTAGGGGGGTCTACCTCAATTCCTTTTTCTGAGACAATGAAACCTAGGAGCTTCCTTGATTGGACCCCAAAGGCACACTTCTTTGGGTTGAGCCTGAGTTGGAACTACTCCATACAATCTAATATCTTTCTTAAGTCATCAATGTGAGTACCTCTTTCTTTGCATTTGGCCAATGTGTCATCCACGTAGTCCTCCATGTTCTTGTGCATCATGTCATGGAATATAGTTGTCATGGCTCTTTGATATGATGCATTGACATTCCAGCAAAAGGTCCCCCATGTGCATGTGAATGCAGTTTTCTCTTGATCCTCAAGGGCAATTTTGATTTGATTATAGCCCAAGAATCCATCCATTAATCAATACATCTGGTAGCCTGCTGTAAGGTGTATGATCATGTCAATGTTAGGTAGTGGGAAGTCATCTTTTGGACATGCTTTGTTTAAGTCTCTGAAGTCCGTACAGATCCTGATAGATTTATCATATTTAGACACGGGGACCACATTGGAGATCCATCCTACGTAGGCAATGACTCTGATAAATCCGGCTTTCAACAATTTCTCTAGCTCTACTTTTACCAATAATGCAACATGAGGATGCATCTTTCTAAGTTTTTTTTTCACGGGCTTGATCCCGAGAGCTATAGATAAGTGGTGCATGATTAGATTAGGATATAGTCCAGGAATATTTGTATAAGACCATGCAAAGTTGATTTTATTTTCCCTCAATAAATCTGTGAATTATGTCTTCTCTTCTTCTGACAAAGACTGTGCAAGGTGGACTATTTGAGGATCTTCAATAGTGCCCAAATTTATAGGCTATGTTGGTTCAATCATCATTGAAGACCTTTCCTAAAAGTTCCTGGGGAGGATATCAAGAGTCTAATCCTTTGGCACCTCAGAGAGGTTTTCACCATTGGATATGTCTTTAATATTTACTATTTTAGGATCTGATACTACCACAAAGTAGTTTTCACCTTCAGTTCTCTTTTTCTTTTTATTTTTCATTTTTTGACAGAGAAACCTGATATCCTCCTGTGACATGTTCTCGCTCCTATCATTGGTGGAAGAAGGGTAAGGTTCACAAGCATTGAGATAGAAAACTAGGGTATAGTCATTGGAAAAGTCAAGGATAGGCGTAGGATCTATGGTAGTCCAATCAATGAGGTCTGGGTGTGTCAAAGACAAGGAATCAGACTCTGGGAAGGAAAACATCACGTTATCATCAAGACCATTAACTGACATGATATGTTCTGTTAAGTTAATTTCTTCAATTTTTAGATCAATAAGAGTTAGATCGTCATAAAAAGGGTCATTGTTAGTCATATGTGGACCAAACTATAGTGCCTCATCAGTAGAACTCTCATCATCATCTCTCCATAAAAGGAGGCTTCTTTCTTGTAGCCTCTGAAATTCTTCTAGATTTATGAGAACACCAGTCTCTTCCTCAATGATTGGGGGAAGGAACTCTTCTTCTACTTCGGGATTATCAGTGTCATTGGGAGTAGTGTTATACTATTCATGAGGAGCTGAGGGTGCCACAAACATGTGAATTTTATCTATTCCAATATCTTTAGTGGTGAAAGATAGCTCATCGCATTCATAATCATGAGAGTTGGTGACCTCATCATCAGATCTATTTAAGTATTCAACAATAGTTATTTGATGTACCTGGTTAGCTACCTGCGGAACAAAGTGTGGTAGATCAAGGACATGTGAAACCATGACCAATTTCCCCCAGTTAGGATGTAAATCCTATTGTCGAGTGTGCTTGCCATAGTTGTTGCTATCAAGGGCATTTCTGAATTATCTTGTGTTGAGTCTCCTACCTCTTGAATGGGAGGTTGTGCTAACAAAGGGGTGTAAAGATCTTGTGGTACCTCAAAGCTGGGTACATAGCATTCTCCTTGGTAGTTTGGATTCTCTGTGCCAACATGTAATAATCTTTCATAGGACCACTGCTCTAGTTCATCTATTTCATCACTCCCTTTGTCTGAGTTTGGACTATCTTTTGAAGTAGGTTTATTAGTTTTAGTATTAAAACCCAGTCCTATTTTGTCTCTAGTATTCCAGAACTCCATGGGTATAGGCTCAATAGGACCCCGTCTTATGTCATTTAGAGATCCCTTTCCTTTTTATCCCATCTATTTGAGGAAATCATATCCCTTTCCATACTGTTCAGGGGATATCTCTACATGTTTGACCTCAACTTCCACAGGTTCTCCTTTGTAAAGTGTGTCCAAGACTGTCTATTCTTCTATGTTATCTAAAGAAGATGTGGATGCCTTTATCATGCCAGTTGCTTTGTGTACTTCTAGCTCCTTGGATGTAGTAGGTGTGAATGTTGAGGAAGGTTTTTCATAGGATCTTGGTGACACCAGAAGTTTTGTTAGTGACAGAGTCAGGTCTAGCTTGTACTCTCCCATACCTATTTCTTAAAGTTTTAGGGTTTTTCCAAAACTCTTCATAACCATGTCCTTGGTAGTTTTATGAGTGATTGCATCCATAGCCTCTATGTTATGTGGGATCATACTACCTTCTTTGATATTATTACAAGTATAGTTAGTGTCTACAGGAATCGTCACTTCCACCCCACTATGTGGGAACTTTATACACTAGTGGTAAGTGGATGGCACACCTTGCATATCATGAATCCATGGTCTCCCCTAAAAGATATTGTAGGCCAGGGGTAGATCCAGAACTTGACATATGACATTCCTCTTAATTGGTCCAACCCGAATAGGTAGAACAATAAGACCTTTGGAGGATCTTTCTTCCTCATCGTAAGCCTTTATAGTTATTTTACTTCTGGAATCAATTTTCTATTTTGAGAGACCCAATCTCTTGATTAGATCCATGGTATAGATATTCAATCCAATGCCTCCATTTATCAATACACATCAAACTCAAGTTTTATGAATGAGGACTTCAATATGGAGGGGTTGATTATGTGGATGGGTCAACGATTTATCATCCTCTTCAGAAAAAGAGAGATAATGTAGTGCTAAGATGTGATTGACCATCACTTGGAATTTATCTATATCAATAGCCTTTGGTATGTGAGCAGCATGTAAGGCTTGTTCTAGGATTTCCCTATGCACTGTGGATATTATGAGCAACTTAAAGATGGAAACTTTGGCAGAGGTTCGTTGTAATTGATCTACCAAGTCATACTTTTCTCCAGGAATAGTAACCACGTGTTTTTCTTCTAGTTTGGGGATAGTAATGGTGGGAACCTTGGATGTTGATGTTGGTTTTGGGGGTCCTTTGATCATGACCTGCGCTTGGCTCCATGTTACGGCATTTGAGTGAAATGAAACACCTTTGATTGTGACCATATTAATTGATTCAGTCTTATTGTCTAGCATATTGATCACATTGTCATTATTGGAATAGGTGTATTTCACTTCATTACTCTTCCCTTTAGATGTTTCTCCTTTGTCATAATTAGGAAATGGTTTATTGAATGTTGTATGATCCTCATTGGTAGTGTGTCCATCTACTTTGATCTTACCACCTTAAATGAGGTCTTGAATGACATGTTTAAGTTTAAGGCAATTATTAGTTCTGTGTCCCTTGTTTTTGTAGAAGACACAATAGGAATTATCATCCCACCATCTAGTTTAACCGCTGGTTCCCAAGGTTTTGAATCAAGAATTGTGAGAAGCTTGTTATCCAATAGAGTTTTCAAAATGGTCTTGAGAGGTTCTCCCAAAGGATTAAATGTTCTCTGAGGTTTTGAAGTCCATGACCATCCTTTACCATTATCATTGTTTGTTTTTGGTATGGGGGTCATGACCTTGGTGTCTTTGCTTGCCTGCATGCTATTAGTTAGATTGAACACCTCAGGTTTAGGGTTAATGTTACAGGCATCAACTACTCTGTCATTGACAAAATTCTTGTTTTGCTTCCACCATTTAGGCTTGGAGTTGGAGTTGTTGGTTTTGTTTTCATTTTGAAGAGTGATCTCCCCCCTTTTGACCATGAATTCCTCAATACGGAGGGCATTCTTAATCATTCTATTGAAGCTTGGTGAATCTTGCATTTTCAATGCGTAGTTCAATTCTGGTACCAAGTTATTAACAAATATTTCCATCTTCTCTGATTCAGGGATAGCTCTTGAGTACCGTGCAAAGATTTTCCTCCATCTTTGAAGGAAGTATGTAAATGATTTGTCGGTCTTTTGTTTAGTATTACAAAGATCCATCATGGTCACATCATGCTGCATGTTATAGAAGTAATGCTAGATAAAGCGTTGAATTAGCTCCTCAAATATTTTGACCTTAGGGTTCAGCATTGAGAACCACTCCATGGCATTACCTCCTAGACTTCCTGGAAATAGTCGCATGAGGTATGTAGGTTCGTGCATGTATTCTATTCTTAGAGCACATAATTCCCTTATATGATCGTGTGGGTCAGTTTCTCCTATGTACTTTTCATACTTTGGTCTTGCTATATTAGGAGGAAATGGGATCATAGTAATACTCTTATCAAAGGGGAATGGACAAATGGAATCCAAAGAGTATGGTGATTTTTGTTTATTCTTTTCTTGTTTGAGATTTGTAAGCTCTGTTTGCATCAATGTTACTGTTTAGAAAGAATAGATATAGGAGTTAGTACCTCCTTCTCTTTGAGTTGTTCCACATCGTAATCCTTAGGTAATTTGACACCTATGGATGCTAGATGGAGGAAGTATTTCTCTTTATCCTTGTCGATCATCTTTTCCATTGTTTTATGGAACCTCTTTCTTTGTTTGAGTTTTTCATATTCTTCTTCAGTGATTTCGTTCTCACTGCCAAACTCAAATAAAGGACAGTCGAACGTGGGTTCTTCTTCCTCATCTATATCTTCGGGCTTTTGGTGTTTGCCATTTTTATATTCCTCAAAAGCCTCACTCCATCTACGAGTGTCACTATCCATTTGTGGAGATTCTAGATAGAGTAGGGAACTACGAGATGTTTCCCCTTGAAAGTGTGGTGTTTTAGGAGGCACTTTTGATCCTTTAGATGTTTACTTCATGCGTCTTGTGTTAACCATGAAGTTGTGTCTCAACTTTCATCAATGTTTCCCAAGAGTGTCAGGTAGGGTCTCAAACTGTTCAAATGAGTGTGTCTAGGTGGAGGTATCATTTGAGTTTTGGTGGAATTAAATGATTCCAGTGTCATAGGGTTAGAATTCCTTGATAGTGAGCTGGGAATCAAGTGTTTGTAAGAAGCAGATAGGCCACATGTATTGAGACAGATTACGAGAAACTGACAAGACGTGCAAAGTGGACATCTGAAAAAGTGTTTGATATAACGATAGGGAGACTAGATAAGACAATAGGGACAGACTAAAGAGAAAAAAGGGTATCCAAATCAACTAAGATTTTCTAAAAAGCTATCTTGCAAATGCCCACTGTCCTAGATGCGATCTCCCAGATGCAATCCTAGAAATATTGGATGCGAGCCCCTAATGACCCTATATGCGAGCTTAAATACCAAATGTGACTATATGCTGACTAGATGTGATCTAGGATACCCAATGCGAGCCTAAGTACTGAATGCAATTTGGTAAATCCAGGATGTGATCTTATGATGTCTCTGTCAGTTTTAATCAGTTTTGAAAAGTTCATTTTGGAAGTGCGTGAAGTTCACTTGTTTGTAGTTTGATTTCAGAGACCCGTCGGTGAGTGAAAAACACATGCATTGATCAAGGATTGAATGCTATTTTTTGTTTGAAGATGTTATCTTTTTAATGATTTTTTGAACACGTCAAACATATTTTTATTGTTAGGAGGGTGGAACAGACACACATCTTTTTCCTATTTTCTAGGTGGAGGATGAAAATCTTTGCTCGTTGACTAAGGCACACACTCAAATGTTAATCAGAATACAACCATCACCAAGCACACAATGGCTCTAGTCATGATGTTGTATTATCTGATTCTAAATGCAAGTGAGGGCATGATATGACGAGTGTCTTGGGGCAATTAATTTTTGCCTTGCACAAAGATTTTCACCCTTATGGGGGTGAAATAGGAATTCTTTCAGTTGAAATTGTTGTCTATTATTGGGAAATTTGTTTGAAACCATCCCCCATAGAATTGCACAAGGAAAAATTGAGGCGTATAGCCCTATGAGTACCTGAATATGTGTAGTCTCGCAAGAAAGATTCAAGCAACTCTTCTCTACACATACCCAAGCATGTTCAAGGAATGATGTTGAAATTCCATGAACAAAACCGGCTCCATCTTCCGAGGCTTTAGCCTACGAGGAAGAAATTATTTATAGTGAGTTGGAAGGGTTGGCATAAAACCTGTCCTCACTTGGATCATTCTCGAGAGGATTTTTCCTCAACTGGCAGGCCCTCTACTATTAAATATGTGTACAAAGGATTGGTGAGCGTAGGACGTCTAGATTTTTTATTCTTCCGAGGAAGAAGAGCATACTCTCCTAATCCATGCCATTTTCGCCCAAAATAAAGTCAAGCAAATAGTTCATTCGCTCAAGAAATGTTGTGCCTGATTTAGATGTTCCTATTTTAATGAAAACAAGATGCTTGAAAATAGATTTGCCTTGTTCATTTAACCGCAATATTTAATGAGTAGCTTGTTCAATTTCTGATCCAAAATTAGACAATGAAGCTTGTTCAATTTGCCCACAATATTAAGTGCTTTGTTTTTGTTCAATTACTGATCCAAAAGAAATTATACGATGATAGTTTGCTTGTTTAGTTAACTCCAAATTCCTCTCAACTCTTAAACTGATGTATGAGTTTCTAATTTTCCCCAAGAGGAAAAGAGCATAGTCCTTTAGTCAGTTTATTAGAAGATTAGTAAATGTATCTTAGTGTTTAAAACATGTAAAAATAGAGGTTAAGATGGGACTTTGGCAACCTAAAAAACCAAGTTAGTTTTCTTTGTTGCAACTCCAATGCAAAACCTTTAATATAAACCTGCAAACAATCGTTAGGCTGCCAAAAATGTCAGAAAGATAACTGGTCAAGAAGTTAGGGTTAGGCAAACAAGGTGTGCAAATTTTCTAACCAGATGCGAGCTTAAAATAATTGAATTCAATACCTTTTACTAGATCCGACCCCTTTCCCCAAATGTGATAGTATGTTCACCAAATACAAGCTCAAACCAGAAATGATCCAGGAAAACTCGGATGCGAGCCTCATTTTCTGTGGTGCGACAACGCTTTCTAGATGTGATTCCTTATCACCAAAAATGATCCTGGACCTAAAAACTAGGCGGATAGATTAGTGGAAAATGATGTCAAAATGAGGTCAAATCTTGATTCGAGCCCCACTGTGGGCACCAGAAATGTGTGTGATTTTTGGACCTATTTAAGAAAGACACAACACTTTAATAGATAATTGCATTAGCTAAAAGGGGTTAGATGAGCATATAAAACCAACTAATATCGACCTATTGCTTTCTAACTAAGAAGAGTGTGATTAATAACATAATAGCCCTCAGATTATGCTACTATCAGTGACATATACGACTTAGCATGAAAGATTTGAATTAAAACAAGCTATTTAATCATTAAGCAATGCATTCTAGCTCTAAAAATGGACATTATAACAATGCATGGTAATGAAACTATGAGATGAAAATGAAGCTATCTAAATCTTAACAACATAACAATGTATTTTCAATATGAGATGAAGGCTTATTTGCTCTAAAAAATGCTTCCTATTTATAGAAGAATGAGGAGACAAGGTGCATTAATGGAGTTTGAAGAACTCATTAATGGTGTGTAAGAGCAATTAATGCCTTGGGCATTTAATAGGCATGGGGGAGACATGGGCTTAAGGAATTTTCATTAATGAGGCATTAATGAGAGCCTTAGAGAAGCATGGGAAGGGTGTAAGAGGATGGCTTGAGAAAGGAATCTTGAGATTCCTTGACTTTCTCAAGTGGGTGGAGTTGTTAATAATTCCTTAATGTAATGTGACAACATTAGGAGGTGGGTTAGGATAGAATTAGGATTAAAATTAGATTAGCATGGGGGAATAGGTTGGGATGGGTTAGAACCCAGGGTAGAAGTGGTTGAGATAGGTTAGGTTAGGGGTTTAGAGGAATATTAATGAAATGAATTAAAATTATTTAATTCATTCAAAAATAGGATATTAATTATTTAAACAATTAATTTTTAATAACTAATAGGACTATAGCTAATTAAATTAAATTAATTAGGCTAGGGGAATGGGTTATTTGAAAGTGAACAATTGATTTAGGGGTTTATTTAATTCCTTTATAATTAAATACTATATCCATATTTGAATTTGATTTGATTTAATTGGTTTTAATTGTATGGCTATAATAGTTAATATAATTCAGTGATAAAAATCACCTAGGACATTAAATTTGATTTAAAATGAATTATGCCAAAGTAGCATTGTTGTGACATAATTGGGGGTATGATCACACTTAGGGAAAATAGGGTCTATAGTCAGAACATACCAAATCCAGGTGGTTATAGACAATTCTCCTTAGCTCTTTCTTCAATAAATTTCTTGGCATCTACATTCTGATTGGTGATTGCCTCGGTTAGAACTACCAATTGATCAATGATTGGTGTGTTTGGATAAATATGTGTATCAGGAACTACCTGCAATAGTATTTCCTTTTTTGTTTCCAGGACTTGTATTCTCTTTTGTTCTAGTTTGAGTTTGTCATGGTGTGCCTTCTATTTGCATAGCTCCCCATACCTTGTTAGTGACTCATAATCTAGTGTTCTTGGATCACAGTCGGGTATTTCTATTATCTCCTCAAGAGTAACTGGGGCTTTATTCTTCTTTTTTTTAAAAATTCTTTGGAATGTTGCTGATAGTAGGGGAATGTCGTACAATTGCAAGAGCCTTTTGTTGCTCTATTTGTGTCATTTATTTCTTGGAAGGTGTGGTGCCTTTTCTAGGTGGATCGGTCAATACCTCTTGGTCAGTTATAGACATCTCTACATAAACCTTATCTTGACTTGCAGCCTTTTCTTCCTTTCCACTATCCTTGGATGGTTTATCACTCAGTTTCTCTCCACTATTATTTGTCTTGTCCCCTTTTTCATCACCTTTTTCCTTCAGTGTGTCTGATTCAGGTGCAGGTGTTTTCTCCTTTGATTCTGTTATAATATTGATAGCTTTTATCAATAAAGGCATGTTACCTAGTACATTTTCCTACGCAACATTTGTTTTGTCTAGTTTTGTTGTTTTCTTGGTGGCAATACTTACATCTTCATCAGCCTTGACATTATCATTAGAATTACCTTGAGTTATATCTTTTATAGTGATATTTGGTGTTTCTCCTAATGATTGCAATATCTAAGGAATATCATCCATGGCCTTACTTGCCTCTATTGTCAAATCAATGGGATTGACATCCTCGATGTCATTGATGAAAATATTCTTGGGGCTTAGTGTGGCCTCCTTCTCCTCATTGTGAGCTATCTCGATGATAGCCAATATCTGCTCGGGTGGATTAAAGATTTGATTCCAAATCTTATTTCTATCAGTGTCAATATCTTCAACCTTATTTTCCAATACCTTGTATGTTTTGGTCTTTGCCAAAAATTTATTTGCATGCTCCTGCATTGTTGATTCAATTTCTTCAACTGTTGAGTTGGGCATGTAATTTACTAAGATTATTTCTCTGATTTGTTTCTCCATATGCAATTCATATGTCCACCTTGTTGATAACTTATCATTTAGCTCTAGTGGAATATGACTTCCGAATTGTGGAGGTACATACTTGTATGCTACCATCATTTTAATGATTTCTTCCTCTAATTTATTCTAATCCTCGGTAGATAGATTTACCCAATGTCTAATCTTATTATTTGATATACTGCCTATTTTAATGATTGAATCTACAATTTCATCAACTGTCTTCAGTATTTTGGCCTTTTATGCTTGTATTCTCTTCTCTCTTTTTGCTTCAATAGTGTCATCCTTTTCCTCTCTTCCTCTTACATATCTTTTGCATTGTCTCAGTGTTGATTGTCTGGTTGAATCTTTTCTTTTCATATAATTTTTCACTATACCTTTCTTCAAAGGTGGTGAGTCTACCTTAGTTGTTTTTCTCATAGTCCTTGATGCAGATGTTACATCAGTAACCTTTGATTTCTTGGCCTTTGGTGGCTCAACATTTGATTCAATGGACTCAAAGTCACTCATCTCTTTACCTTCACTGAGGGGTGACTTTCCCTCAGTGATATCCTTTGTTTGTTCTAACTCTTTGTCATTTACCTACAATTTCTTTTGAAGAGTGTTCATTATATTTGTCTTCTTCCTGTCAATCTTATTTACTACTAAACTAGTCTTGATTTTAGACTTGGCTTCCTCATATGTTCTAAATACTTTCAAGGTTTTATCCACTAGCTCATTTAGTATGGTTTCAATAGCTCTTGTAGCTTGATCAATATCAATTTCATATTCTAGTGGTGGTAACCATGCTATTCTAGGTTTGACACCTTTAATGAGAGTGGTGTCAGTGTCCACTAAAAACATATCTCATCCTTATATTTTTCCACTAGTTGAGCAGGGATTCTCATCCTCTTCTCCATCCTAGTCTTCAATCTAGCAAAGTAGCCATCCATTAAAGGTGTGAAGTTATCTCCTAGTGACTTAATGAAATCACTAATTTGTGCAGTGATTGGTCAGTTTCTGTCCCAAGTGATATTACCGACTGATGGAAAGAAGTTCTAAAAGTAAAATAATGTGCAAACCAATAGAGAACTAAACTTACATCTATTAAATCTGGCTGATCTAATGGTTCTCATGTTTTCTTCAAGTTGCTTTAGCAGCATCTCTGCTAGGTCTAGCTACACTCCTTTCTTCACACTTTTGTATGTTGTGTCAACATCTCCACAAGAAAGGTTTTTCATTCTTCTTGCTTGAAATATCTTGTATCTAACCACATATGAACTAGAATTTAATTTAGGGTTGGTGATTGAGTTCACTTTTAGACCTCTGTTGTTCCATTCGACTCTTGTTAGTTTTTCAATCTCGGGGAGACTTGGGTGCCTTAGGGATTTTTTCTTGTCAGTGATTGGTATCTAGTGACTGCATCAAGCACATCCTTTGTGATTGATTTAGGTTCATCCAACCACATTTTACCATCATACACTTGGTTGAGAATTATACGAATCCATTTGGTCTTGAATTCCTTTAGGAATAGTAGGGCATTGGTTAACCCTTTCACTTTGATATTTTTGTACTCATCTTTCAGGTTTCCATCAATGCATAGCTTCTTATAAGCTTCTTCAACCTCTACGTCTCTAAATTTGTAACCTTGCAATGAATGTATGCACATATATCTTTGACCAGAAAAACCCTAGGTGGGATACTCAAGAATGCTCCCTTGTCATCAGGTTGTGAAGCAACTTCAGGACATAACTTATAGTTTGGTTCTTCGCAGGTTGAGTTCTTGATGAGAGAAACATTTTTATCTTTTGTAATTTTGATCTTCAAGGTACGTGAGGTAGATGCCATTGATCATAAAATTATGGCTTCTTTGCAAATGAACTCTAAGCTTGGTAAGTATTGGTACTTATTGGATGATCACGGTGAGTGCTTGAAATATGTTGGAGTTGCTTTAGAATCACAATTAATCTCTCTGTAATGTGATCTCTATGAATATCTCTTCTCACTCTGCAATCTTCTCATAAACACTGGTTGAAAAAATGAGCTCTTGTTTTCCTATTTATAGAAAAATATGACCTAAGTGATGCATTAAATGCTTCATCTTCGACTCAGTTTACAAAGCGTAGATGCTCAATTAACACACCAATAACTTCATCTCAGTGAGTATTCAATACTCGGTACAAGGTGTCAACTTGGTTGTCTACCATATGTTTATCGATGATGCTCGGTACATAGTGTCAACTCGGTTATCTTCCATATGTTTACTGACATGCAGTTTATGCTCAATTTACATTAAATGATGAAAATTGATTCACAGAATCATAACAAGTAATACCATAGTGCATCTTTATTCATGCTGATTTGGCATTTTATCAATGAATATAGGAACTGATGTAAAATAAAGCTTTGTAGAGTGCAGTTCCATACTTACTTGTATTGCTTAGGTGGGGGTGGTAGAATCACCTAATCCATTGGATGAGGCATCACCAACTGTAGTGCTTTGTCCAGCATTGTCATTATTTGAAGCTCTCCTCCACATTTGATTTCTCATTCTCTTGATGTCTTCAATAGTGTTTCCATTTTCAAAAGTGCTTGGCTCTGTCACTCAGTATTTGCATTCCTTGCTTAGGTGACTGACCTTATGATAGTGTAAGTACACCATTCTAGGGTTAGTCTAGCTTCTAGATCTTCGTATCCATTTCCTCATACAATTTTTTAGCTATATGTCCATATCTACCACATGTTATGCAATTTACTGATGTGTTGTAATCCCATACATATGAATTACCAAATATTCTTGATTGATATGCATTTTATTGTTCTTTGGGTTTCCAGACTTTCTTTTTCTTTTTCCTTCATTCATGAGATGTGTGGCCATGTATGTTGCAAGTAGTACAATGTTTTTCCTTTTAATATTTATCATTTGGTTTGTTCTGCTTAGATCTGCATTCATGTGCTTTATGTCCATGCTTGTTATAGTTATAACAATTACCTATGAATGTAGAAGTAGTTTTAGGAATACCTTTTTCCTTGCTCCTGCAAACATTTGATGTGTGGCCTGGTTTACCACAGTGGTTACATGAACACTTCTTTGGTCTTGGATTTGTGTATAAATTCCTTTGATCATCTCGGTTTGATGTTTCTTCATGCTCAGTATACCCTAAGCCAGTATTATTGTCGAGTCTTCTCTGTCCATTCAGAAATTCATGCATTCTTTTTGTACTATCTTCAACTTTCTTGATCATATCATTATGGTTATGTTGAATCCTCACTTCATGCTTCAGTTTCTCATTTTATTCTCTTAGTTCACCAATAACTTCCAATTTTCCATTGAGTTCTATGTTCACTTGGTTGGCCTCATGACTCATAAGAACTATTTGATTGGTGATCTCAATGTGATTCTCAGTAAGTCTCTCTATCTCAGATTCTTTCTCTTACAATTTCTCATTAATATTTCTACTGTCATCAATAGCTCATGTTCTTTCTTGTTAAGCTTGTCTTGCATTATTCATAACATCAATCATTCTTACCATTTGTGTCTCTTGACCGATCTACAGTACATTCACTTGTTCAGTCAGATGTTGATTGATTTCATTTAGACTTGTAATGCTTCCTTCAGATGTGTTAGATGTATTACTAGATCCAGATCCTAATGAATCAAATAGGTCATGTATCTCTTCTTCATGATAGTCAGTTTCATTGTAGCGAGATGCAATGACTTTTCTTTCAGCCAATACCTCTTTCATCTTGTTTCTTTCTTCTTTGTATTGCTCAAAGAAAATCTATATCTCCAACTTATGATTCTCAATATTTTAATCAAGCTTATACCTTTCCATTGTATGATATTTTCTCTCAAGTGATTTAAAATTTTACAAATAAGATATCTAGATTTGATACCAATTTCTGGAATAATGGAAGGGTGTGTACTGAGAGGGGAGGGGTGAATCAGTACCCTTAAATACTTTTATCAATTAACCTTAGTACTCATAACTTGTATTACTGACCATTGTAGCTTTACTCCCTTATGCATGTAACATCACAAAATAAATGTAAGTGCATGTAAACAAACATAGAAAAATTCATGAAACTCATTTACACATGACACAAGAATTGATAACGTAGAAAACCCCTGTTAGAAGATAAAAATTGCGGTGGGGATGAAACCCACAAAGCTTCACTATCTACAAAATGGAAGGTGCCAGTTAAGGCTAAAAGTTGTGATAACTTCTGATGATCTTACTCTCTTAGGAGTAACATTTCAAACTTGGTAAGTCTAATCGGTTAAGATATTTTGACAACATAATGTATGTGTGCACTCGGTTAATAAATTTACAATAAGGCTGTTAAGTCAATCTTCTTGAAGGATTTCTTCTGTTTGCTATAATTGTTAGAGTAGAAAAAAAAATTCTTATGACCTGATAGCTTGCAATCTTGAATTTTTTATTATAGATCCATTAATTTCACAAAATATATGTATCACCTATTGTGATGGATAATACCTTTGTTCTTCTTAGTATCCTTGAATGTAGTTCTTCATAACTGAATTCTTCTTTATCTATTCTTCTGCATGAAAGTCTTTGTCTGATCCATATATGTCCTTGTGTGGCTACAATCATGATGTTCTTGATTGATTACACATCTATATATACAATGTTTTGACCTAATTAGGTTTCACTCTTTCTTGAATAACACTAAGATCCAAGGTTTACAACTTGACCTTGATCTCCTAGTTTGCATGAATACAATCAGTTAAACTGATTAAATCCATCAATTACATTTTTCTTGATCCTTAAGAAATGGTTGTCCAACTAAGAAAAAATCTAATTTAAATACTAAAGTGCTTTAGTTGACGTGTAGTTCAGATCTTCTTTTCTCAGTGTTAAAATTCTCTCAGGTAGACTAGTGCTCCATTGTGTCTCTGTTCGGTTATGTCTTTGTTCAGTGTACTAAGCATTTCAGTAACCACTATTTTTGATGAACACTATGCCCAGTTATCACTGTCGCTCAATAAATGTTGACATTTGGTGAATGTTGACACTCGGTGAATGTTGACATTTGGTGAATGTTTACACTTGGTGAATGATGACACTCGGTGAATGTTGACATTTGGTGAATGTTGACACTCGGTGAATGCTAACATTTGGTGAATGCTGACTGACCAAAACTATTTGCTTTGTATACTAATGAAAACATCTGATCCTTTAAGGATTATCACAATTTATAGCTAAGTATCCAAGTTAGTCTTAGTTATAATTAAATTTCTTAATAAATTGTTGATTCGACAATCCCTTGCTCAGTTATCACTACTGCTCGGTGTATACTATAATTTAATCGGTGTTCTATGTGATTTGGTGTATATGGAACTCTTTATTTATCGACCACATAAACATTGTTTGTTCTAGATATTCAATACATAACAAATTTTTTCCACCATAATAACACTCAAATAGTTGACATTAGTGACAATACATTAACTGATAATGTTTATCATCACTTCTGCAACTTGGTTGAATATCAACAAATGACTTCAAACATATAATCAGTTGTAGCTCATCAGTCTCTCCCTTTGGCATTGATGGAAACACAATATGAAATATGCAATATAAAATTCCATACAAAAAATACCAAAATTTTGTTCTACAACTGCAACAATTCAATAGCTCTCCCTAGCTTGAATATAAACTATGTCAGTGTAAAAATAATATGCATTATGTAGAATCTCCCTACAAATTTGAATTTTCAGCTCTTGAATCTCTCTGTAGATTAGATATGTCTCTCCCTTTCTCTTTTCTCCCTTTAGTGGATAGATATTTTATTGATCAACTCCCTCCATATTTTATGAAACTCTCTCCCTTTGACAACAATGCCAAAAATAAATATGCAACTCTTCAGTATCCAAATAAAATATCTCTAATTTTCAGTGTAGTAAGTACCTTTCTATGTACTGATATCTCTGTGGCAGTCCAGTTTAGCTTTTGCATCAACATGATTGATATTCTAATTGCATGTAAGTTGATGCAACCTCCTAATCATCTTAGTTACCAATAAACAAGGGACGAACCTTGAGTCTACCTCTAAAGTACTCAAATGTATCCTTTGGTAAGGGTTTTTTGAATATGTCTACAAGCTATTCTTCATCATCTTCTTTTGTATCTTCATTATCTTTGGATTCATGATCTTCTGTTTCAGTATTTTCCTGATTCTAAGTTTGTGTTATCTGTTACCCAATGACATTAGCCTTTTTCCCAGTAACATTAACCTTTTGCAAGGTAACACTATGCATCAGTGTCGGTATAGTATCAGGTTCTTCCCAGTAAACAAATCTACTGTAGTCCTCCAGTTCTTTCATGTTGTATTAATCATTTAACTCATCAAATTCATTAAATTTCACATTTGCTTTCTCAATGATCTTGTTAGTTGCCTTGTTCAAACATTTGTAAGCTTTACTCTTAGTAGAATATCCAAGAAATATTCCTTCATCACTTTTTTAATCAAATTTTCTATTTTGATCATCTTTAAAAATATAACAATGGCTACCAAATATTCTAAAATAACTCACATTCGGTGTATACCCATACCATAGCTCACAAGGTGTTGTGTTTGTGTCTTTCTTTAGTTGTACTCGGTTCAGTGTGTATACTTCTGTGATAACTTCTTCTCTCTAGTATGTTTGTGCAACACTATTTTACATCATCATTGGTTTAGCACAATCAACAATTGATCTGTTCCCACTTTTAGCAATACCATTCTGTTGTGGTGTCCTCGGTGCAGAAACCTGTATTTTGATTCCATACTCATTAAAAAGTTAGTGAACTCATCATAAATAAATTCACCTCCTCTATCAGATCTCAAACACTTTAGATCTTTACCAATTTTTTTTCCACTTTTGCTTTGTACCACTTAAACATCTTAAATGCTTCAGATTTTTCTTTTAGGAACATTATAGTCATCATCCTAGAGTAGTCATCAACAAATAAAATAAAATATATGTCCCCAAAATAGCTCTGTGCTCTCATTGGTCCACATAAGTCTTTATTAATTCATAATCATTGATAAATAACTAATTCAAAAGTTAAATTGGGTATAATCAAATTTTGAAGGTAGCTTAAAGTAATAATAAAAAAAAAATTTAATAACTTGATTAAGCTAAAATGTTAGTTCGTTAAACTAACTTATAGCAAAGTATTCATTGATGTTCTAACCTAAAAATTTTCTACTATATTAAAACTCTAGTTCAACATGTATATTACAATGACCTCTAACCATGAATCTTACTATAAGAACCAATTGAATTCGTTCATACATAGTAAACTAAACAATTTCTACTAAGAAAATGCAATTTCAAACATATCTTAACTTTAGACAAAATCTAATTTTTAAACTAAATTGAAAATACTTCTAGATACTATCAATTTCGAAGTCCATAACTATAAGCCCTTTTGCATTTTTTTCAATAAATCTTCTAACAAATTTCAAATCCCCTATTGAAACAATAATTAATAAAAGGAACTTTTATAACGAATTTCATATTATAATCCCCTTTATTAATCTTACCAAATAGATCACCAATTTTATTTTATCTAACAACTCCCAACATACTATTAAGAAATTAAATTTATTTCAAATTGACTTGTATTTATCATCTAAATACAATCTTATTTTAGAAGCAACTTTACAATTATAATAACAAATTTTTCAACTTACAAATTTAAATTCTATTTAAAAATCAAATCTAAATAAAATTCCATCAAGTTTAAATGAATGATTTTTGAGATCGAACAAATCAAATCTAATTTTAAATTGGAGCTTATAAATATAATTTTACCTAAGCTTTATTAATATAATCTACAATAACCTCTATTAGTCCAATAATTGTTCCTTTTAAGCCCACAAACAAGTTTAATACATAAAGACTCCTAATTAAATTTAATGGATAATTTCTTTAAAGTGATTGAAACTTAAATTAATCCAAACCCTTACTAAACATATCAAGAGATATAAAAGCTAATAAAAAAATCTAATTAAATAAACCCCAAAAACTTCTAGAGATCTCTAGCACAAAAGTCAATTAAAATGGCTACTAACTCCATTAGATAGTTTATTTGAAATATTACAATCAAATCTAATTAAAAATTTATTTAAATGTCACTACAAGTATTGTTATTTATATTTATTGATATATAGATGAAATCAAATAAGTTCTAGATGTTTCCTATCTAGAGTCAACATATGCGACTATACATTCCAATTGATATGGTTTGGAATCCATAAGAATATTAAAATATTATTCTATTAAAAGTAAATTAAATCTAAGATATGTAAAAAAAAACTTATAAATACAACTCCAAATAACCCATTGATATGAAATAATCCTGTTGATCTAACCCCTGTACATAATATTATTCTTTTAACATCTCTCTGTTTAAGCAAAATAGAGTTTAGGGTTTCGGAACATAAGAGAAAGAGATAGTGGTTTCTTTTCCTTATACGCACGCAGGGGAGGTTGGGCAGCAGCAGAAATTGGGTGGCCGCAGTGGCGGCAGTGGAGAGTGCTCACACCGAGCGAAAGGAAGGGGAGGTGCGTAGGCACGCAGAGGGGAGGAAGGGAGTGGAGCGGGGTGTGGCACCCAAACCAAGCGTGGGGAGAAAAGGAGGTGGGGGCAGAGGAGTAGGCTGCGCTGAGGGAAGCACGACCGCGAACGAGCATGGGAGATGGGGAGTGGGTCGCGGTATGGAGAGGAGAAATGGTGCCCACCCCACTATGTTTACACAATGGGTGGAACTTCCGTCCACACCCGCTGATGCTGAGGGGATGGGTCGGGGTAGGGCTTCGGCCCTCCCCGCCCATACAAAACTATTTTATAAATAATATTTTTTTTATTAACAACTCTGTTTTCGTTTAGACAATGGGTTAGGTTTATGCGCGGTTTAATTTAAACATATTTACTTTTTATTATAATCTACTATTGTTATGATACATCCCATGCGTTTTACATAAAACAATAAATGAATATGGTAAATGGTGTTTTATTGGTAGATTATTTTAATAAATATAGCTATTGATGTTGTTTTCTACTACAACATAAATTAGTAAATAACATAGTATTCTAATATATATTAGTAAAATAGATAATATATTTGTGTATTTTTATAAATATATATACAAAAATATATATCTATAGAAAACATAATGAAGATGTCCTAATTCTATTTGGATTTATTATATTTACACATTATATCTTTATATCTGTATACATTAATTGCAGTCTTAAAGATGTATAATTTTTTGTGCCCTTTCCTTTACAACTTTATAATCTTTAAACTTGCATATATAATAACCAATAAATATACTTATTGTCAAATATAATTAGTATCTTATTTTCTTTTTAGTTTTGAACATATGAACAATCATATTACAATACTAACTTTAAGGGTAATTAATTTCTCAAAATATGTAATTCATGGGTATTCTAGAATTATTCTTATATATGAAAATAGACAACATACTTATCTTAAATAATAAATATAAAAAGAATATTTTCACCCTACAATCTTTCCTTATCATATGTATTAAAAAAAATTAGTTAAATATGTAAAAACATTATTATTTTGGGTGAATTAAATAAGGTGAATTTTACCTTCTTTGTACTTAGATATGGATCCTCAATCACTTTTTAAACCATTCTTTATGAACACATACATAAATTAGAATTTAGACTATTTTCGCCTTAATTGCATCACACACACCATAGTTTTAATTTTGAGAAAACATATTTTCGCAAAACAAAAGTACTCTATTTTCATGAACTTTAGAAATCTTTCCAACCATTATAATTTAGGGAGAAAGTAAGGACAACTAGAAAGCCTCAAACAAAATTAATTACAATTACTTGTGTACATTAACTAAGCATAGTGAACTCAAGGTCTTAATATGGAACCCGGAGCTCTGGTACCAAGTGTCATGGCCCACAATCTGGGCACTAAAACCTAAACCAAATGAACAAAAAAATTCTCTTTAATCCCATTAAGTTAACTATAGGAGATGAAAACTCTTCTACACCTTTGCAAATCTCAGATTTAATTAATTGAAAGTTTAATCAACAATATTAATTTATAGCTTTAAGATTTTCTTATTACTTTACTAGATTGTCAACAAGACTATTTCTGAAGTAGACAATAAAGCAATTAATGATACAAGCATATAGAACAAGTTTTTTTTTTTTAAAATTTGGAATGTTAAGAAGAATACAATTTATATCTACTATACATTAATAAACATCTACGAAGCTAATTGGAGAAAGATGTTAATACAACAATATTAAGCAAAAAAAAAATTCTTATTGATACAATTATTAAATACATCTTTTGAATACATAAGTGACTTTATTACAAGGGGATTACAAATTTTCAATCTCCTTTAAACATTTCAAGGAAAAAACTTTAAACCAGAAAGTGACTTTTTTTAAAAGAAGATAGTTACAATTTCACTCTTAATGTAAATAACTTTGCCTCTTCATTAATGGCATAAAACTATCTTTAAATTGAATAAACACAAACATAAATTAGGAATGAGGCTTATTTGAACCTTAATCTTTTAAACATATACTTTTCTTTGAACTTGATCTAATCAACTTTATTCTATCCGAAAAATATTTTAGCCATCAATATTATTTAAACAGCATAGATAAAAAGAAATCTCTCTTTAGTATTTACATAAATACATCTCTAAAACATAGTTGATTTTCAGATTACAAAATAAAATAGGATTACTTTTACAAAATGCCC
>MU225388.1:1314432-1324434 GCA_018584345.1 Thuja plicata
AAAAGATAATACAATGAGGTCCATGTCTCTTTATATAGATAGGGCCTTAGCATCACGGTTTTCACATAGGTCCATTCCTGAATCCCCGATTAGTACCATGGTCAACTTTCCTGCACACTCATTGCACACATCAATAGGTCCAATAAATCTATACATAAAAATAATAGAATACATAATGTAAGTTGAACACACATTCACTCACACTTGCATCAAAGATTATTAAACTTAACAATATCTGCATCTATTCAACATGCATAAACATAACTTTTAATAAATTTGCATCTTGATTATATCTAACATCCACATACTAATCCAATATACAAAAGCATCAAAACTAAGTTTTGTAGGGAAATCTGCATCACTATCATAGAGTATTATATAGATTCCCCGATTACATAATCAGGTGTTTGTATAGAAGCAAAGGTTTCCACGGATCCATAAAGTAATAGATGTGTCCCAAAAGTCTGACTATAGCAAAATTAGTATTGACTGGAGAGCATATAAATGAGAAATAGTGTTAATATTATGTCAGACTGGGGTAGGCCTCACAAATAACAATCCACAACATTCATGCACATTGACATAGATTTTTCATGTCAAAACCCTGCTAAGGGAAAAACTACCTGGGACCGGTAACCCAAAATATTTTCACTCTTCTAAAGTGAGCTCGGTGAGTAGCCAACCCTGTTAAAGGTTACAATGCACACTATTAAATATGACCTGGTTAGAGGATTTAACACTAACATTTCTCTCTTGACCATGCATTCACTATGGGGTCATCAAGAAAACAATCAACATTCTCTTAATGTTATAATAAGGACTCACTGTCACACTTGGTTAACATATTTATCTATAACAATGGTTAAATTGATATAGTAATGATTGTTAGAGTAGTCTTAGTTTAGCTAATAATTAATTCATTTAATTATTAGTCTATCTACTCTTTACTTAAGTTATACTTAGGCAGCTTTCTAATTCTTTAGGGTTTTAGCCTTTAGGGTTTTGTGATTCCTTTTATAAGGATTCACTTCTTTACTTTTTATTATTGAGATTGTATTCAGTATTGTTGTTAATAGAAATTCTTTTCTTGCAACATGGACTTCAACTCTCTAGCTTTTTGGCCGCCATAGCTGCTCTCTTTCTCTTCTGTCTTTTGCTTCTGTCTTGTAACTGTCATGCATGCATGTGATCTTGGGAGATTAGCTTTCAGCCTAATCCTAACATGGTATCAGAGCTCTCCTGCTGTTCGTTGTTCCTGTTTTATTGAAGCACAGAGGGTTTCAGAAGCTTTTTTGGTGTCTTTTATTAGATCTGGGGGGTCTTTGTTTTTTGAGGCACTTTGGACCAAAACTGACCTCACGGTTGCGTCCGGAAGGCCCAAAAACCCCAGAATCCATATAAAGTTTGTCCATTTTGGACAACTTGACCCCGAGGCAAAAAAAATTTGGAAATAAAAAAAACCTTATTTTTAAAGGTTTTATGCATTTTTTTAATGCGGACAGTGCATTTTTGAAACGCGTCGCCCGCGCACCGCTCTGGGCCCCCGCGCCGCCCCTGCGGTCACCGTGCCGCCGCCAGCCCCCAGCTTATCTGGCACCGCCACCCTCCGTGGCCCCCGCCGCCAAGTCGCCGCTCCTTTCTGCGGCCCTCGCCGCCCAGACTGCGCCGCTCCTCTCTGCGACCGCCGCCTCCCAGCCCGGGCTCCGCTCCGCCAGCTACCCTGCGCCACTCCGCCGATGGCGGGATGTTTTAAGCCCCCGTGAGCCCCCTTCTACACAGCGGTGGTCACATGGGTGACCAGGGGCTCCGCCCTAGCCCCCTGCGCGCGCCATGCGCCCAGGGGCTAGTCCCTTCTTAGCCCCAGGGGCTTTAAAAAAAAATTTTGGGGCCTTTCTGACCACTTGGGACTGTGTTTGCTCTATCTTGAGCATATGGGGGTATTTTTTCAACTTCCATATACCGTCGGAAAGCTCTTTTCGAGCACTTTCTGATGATGGAGGTTGGGTTTTTGGGTTCTGCAATTTCAACAATTTTTTTTGCTGTTAAAGTCTAATATCTATTTTTGCCTTCCGGGAGTCATATCTGGCTCATCCGGACTCCGTTTTTGGAAAATGAGATATCATCAGAAAGCTAGTTTAGTGAAATATTCAGTTGCAAGGGTCTTTTTAAAAATTCTACTCTAGGTTTTCTCTCCTTTGAGTTTGGCAGTTTATGCACTCTGGTGGATTGCTTGGTTCTACAAGTCCTAGGATCTCTTCTTCTGATCTTCTAGCTCACTCTTCTTTCTAACTTCTGAGATTGTATGCTTCTTCTGATGCATTCTTTTTCTGTAAACACACTGAGATAAAGTGCCTACTTCTGTATTTCTGGGATCTTGTACACGTTGTATGGTTTTTGTACTCGCACTCTGTTATAAAGTGCCATGGGGGGTTATGATACTTTTGCCATTTTAGGCGCATCCACCTTTGTCAAGTGAGCGTACCTTTCATGACATTAGCCCATGCTGTGTGTTGATGACACCACCCTTTATCCTGTGTGTGTACTTCTGTTGCACTGTTGGTGTTCCTAGTTCTTCTTCTGGAGATGTTTCTGGCATTGCATTTTAGTGTTCCTGTCACCTCTCCCAATTCAGCATTATGGGGGGGTTCACCTGTTGGTTCTATTACTTCCTGGTTCGATTGATCAGCTCTTCAAACATTGTCTTCTCTACCTGGTCATGCACTTCAGTGGGGGTTCCAGTAGTCTCTTCTGACAGAGTTCTCAGCTACATGCTTCGGAGATGCTTCTTTCTCATTCTTGTTCCTCTCTTTGGGACTTTCCCTAGATTGAAGGCTTGGTTTCCTTCATCTAGTTTTCTTTCTTGTACTTGGGTACCTGATCAGGCCTTGTTGCCGGGACCCATCTTTCCTGCTTTCTGCAGTAGTTTAGCTATTTTGCTTCTCCCTAAGTTACACTTAAGGGGGGGTGTTAGAGTAGTCTTAGTTTAGCTAATAATTAATTCATTTAATTATTAGTCTATCTACTCTTTGCTTAAGTTATACTTAGGCAGCTTTCTAATTCTTTAGGGTTTTAGCCTTTAGGGTTTTGTGATTCTTTTTATAAGGATTCACTTCTTTACTTTTGATTATTGAGATTGTATTCAGTATTGTTGTTAATAGAAATTCTTTTCTTGCAACATGGACTTCAACTCTCTGGCTTTTTGGCCGCCATAGCTGCTCTCTTTATCTTTTGTCTTTTGCTTCTGTCTTGTAATTGTCACGCATGCAGGTGATCTTGGGAGATTAGCTTTCAGCATAATACTGTCACACTTGGTTAACATATTTATCTATAACAATGGTTAAATTGATATAGTAATGATCTGATTCAAATACAACTCTGATTTGAAGATATTTAGATCTATAATAAGTACATAGTACCTAATCAATTTGTTCACTTCAGTTCATCTCATTCTTCATCCTTGTTTTGCTCAGTAATGTTCTTTCTTTTATTTTCTCGGCGATGTCTGCAAAAATACGCTCAGTTTTGTCTTTAACCAGTTTGATCAATCATGCATAAATTCGCATGTATGCATCAGGTGTCATAATGAGATATAATGAATCTCTTGTCTCTTATGTATCATTTAATTTTCATCCTTCAAATCTTTCCTCTTAAACTCCATCGTTCATTTTCCTTCTTGATTCATCGTCGACAGTTGTGTTAAAAACATGTTTCAATATCTGTCGTCCGATCTTAATTGAATTTCAATAATCATTTGATAAAATAAAAAACTTTATCTTTTACCTTGAAATCATCAATTACCATCTAAGCATCCAATTTGGCCTCGGTTATAATTAAATTTCTTAATTAATAGTTGAGTCTGCAATCCCTTTCTTGGTTATCACTGTTTCTCGGTGTATATTGCAATTTACTCAATTTTCTCTGTCACTTGGTGTATACAAAACTCTTCATTTACTGACCACTTAAACATTGTTTATTCCATATCTTCAATACAAAAAAAAAATTCCACCATAATAACACTCAAATAAGTTAACATCAATGACAATACATTAATTGATAATGTTTATCATCACTTTTGCAGCTCGATTGAATATCAAAAAATGAATTCAAACATATAATCAGTTGTAGTTCATCATGTGGTTGACCAAATCCTTTTCTCCATGAATTTTTATCTATTAGGAAATATTTTCTCTTTTTTACCAAATAACTGTTAGAAACATTGAGAGGGGGGGGGGTAAAACATTGTTTGTCTATTAATTACTTTTCAGCAACTTAAACATAAATCAAACATACATAGAATGAAGCTTAACCTAAGAACTCATAACACATGATATAATTATGGGGAAACCTTGTTCAGAGGAAAACCCTGATGGGAATTAGTACCCACAAATATTGTACTAAGTATAATGAACTTGTGAGAGTTCCTTTGCCCTGTTAGAAGCAGCCTTTACAATATGAGTACAATGACCTGGTTAAAGGTCTGACCCTGTTTGGAGTCTTTTAAAAAACCCTGTTAAAGGTATATGGCTCACTGTCTAGTCTCACTGCCCAATAAGATGAAGGCTACAATCTTCTGAAAGATGATATGCACTATATCAAAATGAACTGCTGTGATGACACTGCTTGTCTGATTAGTTCCATGTATGCGTGAATTCTCTTACTCTCTTAAAGAGATATATCATATACTGAATTCATTATACTTCTCTTTTCTATCTTCCTCTTACATTATAATCAACGCTTGTAACATATCTTTACATTACATACTTATATCTTCAAATCTGAATAGGCGCGACCCAAAACAAAATACTAGTCGGCCCTAAAACAAAATATACAATGCTTCCAAACAAGTCAGCTCAAGTGTTTTTACTACAATGTTAATTACATTATTACAATCATATAACCAAAGGCACTTAGCCATTACATTATAAAATACCACACGCTGATCAAAACACTTAGTTGGCTTCCATGCTCTGTCTTCTGGACTGCTAGTCTATTGATCTGCTTGTAACTTTTCTGTACTGTAGTTCTGTACTATGCATGTCTAGAAGTAGCATGTACACATGTCATACAACTTATATCTAAACATGTATAAGCTAAATCAATCTCTTGCACGTGCGCTGATGTGCTGATTCCTGAGTATCTCTGTCTACCCTATTTTCGTTTGTCATTTTGTCTTTCATGATAGAAACTAAACATGACTTTGTTGCCATGATGAAAACACAAAATGAGTAATGCATCCTCAGGTAGTCAACTTTCCAACAATCTCCCCCTTTGTCATTTATGGAAACAAAGGAATGTGGCCAAGTTACTCAAAATGACTTAACACAAAAAGTGACTGTATAACATCATATATATATATATATATACTTCTCCACATATACACATTCTATATTACTCCCCCTTTGACATTAATGACAAAGGTGTACAAAAAATTGTAATTCTTCTATATACTTACTCCATACAAACTTTAGGGTATACAATTTGAAGAGATTGGATCTATTTCTGCCAAAATACCTTCATTGCATCAATAGTTTGTAGATGCGCGCATAGAGCATATGTCAATTTCTCCATTTTCATCAGATCCATGCAAGGACCTTGATCATATGTCACCATGGTGCCATCAATCTGTTTGATGTTCTCAATTAAGACTGCTAGAGATGGCGCAAGTGCATTTCTCAACTGGGTTTGTCTTATCCTTATCTTGTTGATTTCCAATTTTGCCTTCTCAATTTTATCCAACTTTCCTTGATAGACATTATTGCAAATGTTCATATCTTGCATGGAAGTTTCAACTGATTGTCTTATGCTATCTATCATTAACTCTGCCACTTCTAACTTTTTGGTGTTCTCAGAGGTGAGCTTCACTCTTTCCATGCAGTTTGCTATGACTCTCTTGCATTTAGCTGCCAATTCTTTCAGTATGGATTGCCCAATCTTTAAGGAGTTCAAGTCTAAGGTAAAGTTCTTGACTAGATAATTCAGTCTCTCCTTCTTATATTCATCTTCAGCAATCTTAGTATCTGAATCTACTAATCTTATAAAGTGTGATTTGAAATTTGTCAAAATGTTGTCCACATCTTTAATTGATTGGACTTTGGCTACTTTCTGATCAGCAGGCACTAAGTCATTCAAAATGTTCACTTTTTCCAGAAAGCGAGGGTGCCTCATCACTTGTTTTTCTTTTTCCTTTTCCATAGCAAGAATGCTGGTCTTGATTAGGTCTTCTTCTCCCCATGCATCCAAACTTGCTGAATCAAGAGTTAACCTTGACAACAATGAGGTACATGGTTGAGTGAATGGTGAGAATATAGTGTTCTGACTGGTATCCACGCATTCAACCTTTACTGGTATCTCTTTTATTGGTGTCTTATCACCTTGAGTATCATCTTGAGTACCTTTTTCTTCATCTATGTCAATTTGATCATTGATGGGAACTTCATCTTGTTGTGCAGAGGTATCATCAGTGCACATTTCTTTAGTTCTTACAAATTCTTTATCAACTGTGTCCATGTCCTTGTTAGATGTTGTCATTGATATCTTAATGTTATCAACCACTATGGTATCTTCTGATTATTTTTCTGTATCAAAAAGTATTGTTACTATGGGCGCTGAGACCTATGGACCTGTCATAGGCGCAATCTGAATCACTGGATCTATAGCCTATTTGGGAGGAGTTGGAGTAACTTTTTTTGTAGGTGTCATTGGTGGATACATGTTTCTATCCATAAACACTTGTGCAAATTCTTTTTCAGTCTCCTTACCTATCTGCTCATACTCTTTGTTCATAATTTGTAGGGTCCTTTTCTTAGTTCAGAGATGAGGCTTCACTAGATCCAACAATATAGCCTTCTCATCATGCAAGCATATAGGAAGAAGAGTATCCAATGTTTCTTCTCTTATCCTAATATCTTCCTCAATTGCATGTCTTTTCATGATCTCCAACAGGTTCCATAACTGATCTGGTATCACTATCTTGAGTTCAAGAACTGTCTTCTTGAACTTGATCATATGAGATATGATCATAGAGTGTATCTTAGTTTTATAAATTTCTTGATACTTCTCATAGACTTTAGAAAGTGTATCTAATCTTCCTTCATTAACAATCATGTTCTTCAAAACATTTAGACTAGGTCTAAATCCTACCTCAGGAGGAGCTTGAGTATTCTTTGCTTTGCTCCGAGTGTTTCTTGAGGATGAGTGATTTATGGGTGCCTATTTTCTTCCTTTAGTCTTCTTTCTTGGTGTAGACAGTGGAGATGAATCTAAGTCAATGGTGGTAGAGGGTGCAGAGGTGCTCTCTACTTTCTTCTTCTTCTGGATCTATTCAACTTTCTCAAGTTCTTTTGCTATCTTGGCATCTTTGTCTTTGTCAAGATCTTCTTGAGTGAATCCATGAAATTTTAGTATGTTAGATGTAATTCTGGAAGCTTTCCTTTTATTATCAGCACTGTGTAAGATAGTATCCACTTCATTGGTCTTCTCTTTGTAAGTGCCCCATCTAGTTTCATTTGGATCTTTGGGTGCTGACAATAGAACTTGTGCATATCCTTCTAGCACATGTTCTTCCACTTCATAACTAAGAGGATGAATCCAGTTGGTTCTAGGTTCAGCTGCCTCCATGCAAGTGCAATCTATTTCTACCATAAAACATATGGTATCCTTATATTTGTCAAATATCTTCTCAGATAATCTGTACCTATTCTGCATTTTGATCTTGAATGTCTTTATATCCATATCCATCACATCCTTTTCATTGCTCTCCAAGGTGACCTTGACTTTTATCTGAGACATTATGGGTTTGCTCCTGTCTAGGTAAAGGTTTGCAACCTTTCCAACTATATGGAAATACAAATAGATGATCAAGGATCCAAACCTGAATGGCTTGCTCCTGTCATGCTTGATGATTTGAATGTTGTCAATTAATTGACCGCACAAGATCTCACATAAGTTGTATTGAGTTTTATCCTTCACCATTATGATAGCTGCTAGGACTATTGCTGCAAAGACACTATTCAATCTTCTTTCTTGCTAAAACTTATACCCGAGTATCATTGTCAGAAGTTTTATGTCATCTTCTTTGATAGGGTCAACTGTCATTCCGTGCTTGTCTCTTTTGGATAGACAAACTTGTTCAATTTTCTTCTTGACATCCTTGCCAGTAGGAAAGAGTGGTCCAATCTTGGTAGGTTCAGTTAATTCATGAATTAGGTCTATGGTGATATGCACAGGGACCTCACTGATCCAATAAAGATCATCATGTATTCTTCTTAACAAAATCTTCACCCATTTTGGCTCATCAAACTCATGCGCACTAGAGTACTCAAAAATAGGGTTGTCAATCAAGTGCATGAACTCATCCTTGAATGTGTAGACAAGTTTCATCATAGATGCCATATGAGTAGCTATTTTGACATCTCCTACTATTTCCTTCTTATAGTAAATATACGCGTGGATCTCTTCCACGTGAACAACACCTAGCATGGTTTTGGAGAAAGCCCCTTCCACATCATCCAGTAAGGATTTGAATGGATGATTTTTGAATACAAATCTCTTCCTCTCTGCTATATCAAACACAACTGGAGTCGCCATACTTACTTGGAATTTTCTTAAGTAGGGTTTCATGAAATTCCAAAAAGGTGTGACTACTAGGGTTCTGTTCCAAACTTCTTATCTGTTTGCTTAACTTCCAAATTTGTTATGCCTTCATGCCTTGATGTCTAGTGCTCCAATGCTCTCCAAATTCTATGCTCTTCAAATGAAAGTGTGAAGAAGATCAAATACTTTATTTCCTTTATACAATCTATCGCATTTAATGTTTGCAACCGTACGCAAATTACTCAGAGATTTTGAAACTTTGATCCTGATGCATTTTAGACAATGCATGAATGCATATAGAAATATTATATGCTAATAACCATGATTTCATAGGTGCATACTCAGAGGTGAGTATACCAACTGCATAGGGGTCTTGAGCTAGAATATCTCCCCCTAAGACCAAGAAGGTCTATTCAAGCAGAAGTAGAGGGTGTGTCCACTATGGATGCATCAACTACTTTATCAACATCATTGTCCTTCTTTACTTCAACCCAAATTTTTCTTGAATATTCATTTGCTTGAACAAACTTGACTTCTCCTTTCTCTTCAAATAGTGATTTCTTAGGTTCATCTTGCTTTTGAGTTTTGGATCTACAAAACCTTGAGATGTGTCCTGCCTTTACACATGTGTGAAAAATGATAGGAGGCCTGATGCTCTTGTTCATCATGCTGCATTGCTTTTTTGTGTGTCCATTATAGTTACATATCTAACATGTAGTGTTCTGTAATTTTTTTTGAGGTTGATTTCTCTGATTTTTTTTATTCATTCTTCTTTGATTTGTTCTACAATGTATAGCCCTGTGACCAAACTTATTACAGGAGAAACAATAACCATTAAAAGGTCTTACTTCTTTGCAATCTCTTGCCAAATGACCATGTTTGTTACATGCATAACAAGTTCTGTTAATTTTCTTGATTTCTATTTTAGGTGGATCTATTTTAATCTCTTCAACATTTGCTTCTTTCTTTTCTTCTGAAGATGCTTCATGAGGTTTATTTATTTCTTGCAATGTATTGACTTCAATTTGAGATACACTGAATCCAAGACCAGTAGTGTCACCTTTTTGCTTTTGTGCATTGAGCTAAGATTGAAGTGACTTAGAACTTGTGTGAAGTTTATCAATCTTATCCTTTTCTTCTGTTAATTTAGATTCCAACTTCTTCTTTATATTTTCCAGTTCCAGGACTTTCATGTTTTCTTTCAAGAGTTCATCATCTAGTTGTTTGCTTTCTTTGATCTTTTCTTCAATAGCAATTTGGTTGTCTGTAAGCTCTTCATCCATATTTTCAACTTTATCTTTCAGAGACATATTCTCTTCATTGATATTTTTTATCATTTTCCCTAAATCACTTGTAGAACAATCTTTCAAATCTTTTCTTAATTTCTTGATAAGCATTTGTGAGCCATCA